>JAVJGG010000007.1:3445809-3473131 GCA_035590195.1 Aviceda cuculoides | reverse complement strand
TGAACTCAAAACACAGCACTGTACCAGCTACTAGGAAGACAATTAACTCTATCCCAGCTGAAACCAGGACACATAATTAAAAGGCACTCACATTTAAGCCAGCTACAGTTTTGCTACTATAACGCAGAGTAACACTTGAGTTAAGGTTGCATGACAAATACCATTCTGCTCTGCTGTATTTCGAATTCTTAATTCTGAAATTTTTCAACTGTGACATAACTTTTTTCCCCAAGTTGAGGTTCTAATTCTTCAAGGAATGTTATACAGCGACAGAAGGATAAACTTCTGTTCAAAGGAAGATCTCCCCTACAGAAAAGTTTAAGTGCAAAACCACCAACAAAGAAGGTGTTCTTTTGTGAGAGAAGAAATAAACTTCTCCCATAATACAGGAAAAGATCTTGCTTTTTTAAATAGCTTTAACCACGGAAAACAGCAGAAAATTGAAAGTTGGAATTTGACATAAAAATAACCCTCACTAAAAAGAAACGCCTATGAGTGTTTTATCAAAAAATGGTTTAGAAAAGCTTTTCAAAAGAGCACTGTCTGCATACATGTCTGAAGAGAATTTTTGTCTAAGCTTTTGAGGTGCACAGCTAGGGAAGACTGCTCTGAACACGTGTGTCGCTAACTCCACAGCGAGAAGGAAACCCGAAGCCACATGAAAAATTGGTTGTACTTCTGGTTACTGTGCAAAGTTGCTGTTTCCTCAAGCAAAACCAAATTCCAGTGCTATGTCAGTATTTACAACATTAATGGAATGAAGGTTGCTGAATGACATTAATGATACATTTAATTTTCTCAAGGTTGCTTTTAGGATTAAATAGAACTGGAGTTGGTTACCTTTATTTCTTACACAATTGTTTTCTATTCCTTTTCTTAGGTATCACCGACACTCCTTTAAAGGTCCTGTCTCAGCATAAATAAAACATAATGATTCAATTAAAATAATGGTATACAATGGACCCAGGTGGAGTATCGCTTGCTGTACTGGAAAAGACTTTCCTCCAAATATTCCTGAGTATGGTCTCACATGATTTGGATCTTTCTAGCAGCGCTGCATTTCACAGCCTATGCAACATATTGTGAAAATAGTAGCTGAGTTCAGTGTTACCAGAGCTGAGATGCAACACGCAAGCACTCCCATGGGAACCTTGCTTCTGGCTTTCCTTAGATTAAATTCAAAATCTTAAAATGTTTTTGAACAAGCTCAGGTTCTCCTTCATATTCATAGAGCACATATCCTGTGGGATTAAAAATGACAGGCATCTGCTTTGGTGAGGTTGGACGTAATAAGAGTATGATGACAAGATTTGCATTCTTTCTTTATGCAGAAACGCAGACTTTCTTTTGAAGATGAATTGATAAAACCCAAGAAAGGACAGTTCTCTTCCTTGGTATAAAACCAGGTACAATTGAGAACAGGGACTTGGTTTCATTTCACAGTCCAATATAAAAGCTCATTAGCTCAGAGATCTTCAACTATCCCAAAGAGACGCAGCATTTATACTGTGCTGCTTCGTTACACCTGTGTTTTCAGAACCACAGAATGGAATTTCTTTTTCAATCTTCAATTCTACAGCAAGGAGGTGGGAAAGGTTATTATCATGTTGCTAAGGGAAATGCATTATCCAGTCATCAAAAGCCAATATTATAGACTGACAGTATTTGGAAAGAGTTATGGCTTGTAAAACCAGTCATTCAGATTACTACTGGAACAATATTGCTCTCTCTTGGAGTGAGTCAGGGAGAAATAACAGAAACTGTTACATTTTATAATACTTTTATTTCTATTTAAGGGCATTGGGTGTGAGATGTATTGGACTTTTTCCTGGTCTGGCCTCCATTTTACTTGAATTCCAAAGGAAAATGTTTCCTATTTTGAAAATTGACTGAAAATGAAAGTTTAAATAACGCTTCCTCACCTTTTTTTTTTTTCAGTTTCTTGTACCATTTTCTACTATAAAATATAAAGGAAGGAAACTTTTAATATGAAGAAATACCTTCATTTTTTTTTATTAGAGCAACTATTGCACTTCAAAGAAGTCATTTACAACCCATTTTGAGCTATACAAGTACCATTTCCTTTAAAAATAAATAAAGGCACTACGGTGTATTTGTCAGAGTGCTCCTGATGCAGAGAGCAGTGTTTGCTTACCTCAGCTGCGAATTTAAGCATGAGAGTTTATCGTAACCATTTCAAGTTAGTTTTTCTTACCTCTTACACATTTGTCTGAGCTGAGCAGCCCATTTCTTTGTATGTGTCGTATCTTAGTGGTTTCCCAAGCACAGGGAGAAACAATAACTACCAAATCTGCCTTATAATGTTGATTAGACTTCATTGTGCATTTAACGTGGTTTCCCAAGGAAAAGACATGTTTGCTCTAGTATCTTGGCACAACATTTCTCAATTTTAGCCAAATCTGATTGAGAGCTAGGGGTCTCGGAAACATTAAGCCCCAAAAGAGGAATGAGAATCAGTGAATAGCTGACCACAGATATCCCATCTGTACCTCCACTGATGAAACCACCGAGCAAGCACAATCCTTAACCATTCTAGGAACAGGAATCAGCTGGCTAGGTAGCTGGATATGAACTGTAGAGTACAACTCTTGCACAGACATACAAAATATGGGAAAAAGAAAAAAAAAAATCCAAGTTTTTTTATGAGGTTGGCAAGTTCTGAAGGAGGCTGGTATTTCCTGTGCTGGAGGCATGTGCAGGAGAGACACAAACTTTACATCATCAAACTTCATTAATTCTACTTCCTCAGTTTTAATTCAGTGTCATCACGAAGCAGCTGAAAACACAACCCAAGCTACTAATTGTTTTCATATAGTAGGCAGAAACTTACTGTGGAAAGGGAAAATTTTAAAATGGATGTTCCTGTGAGTGTAACTTTGTCCATATTATGACACACGTTTAAGGCAATGGTGCTGAAAACCCAAGTTCCCTCTTCCTTGTCTCAGCAAACAACTGGCAAGACGACTGCTTTGCTTGCAGCTGCAGCACGGCTCTGCATATATACCTGGGTGGCCTCAGGAGACCTCTTCCAAGAGGCGGGCTCTGCCTAAGGCCATTTGGTGTCCCAGGGCTGGATACCATGAAGTCAGGTGAAAAAGTGACATAGGGCCACTTGTTCCTTGCAGCTTAAACCTTAGGAAGTTACAGATATTGTCCCATCATTTATTATTAAAATTAACTAAAATGACAGGCCTGGGGCTTACACTGGATTTATGCCAAAACTGTTCTTTGACATATCTTTAAAATCTCCTGTATTTTTGCAGCAAGTAATCACTGTTCCGTTAAAACACGTACTTGCAATATAAAGAGAAATCTGTTGACGAAAAATGACATACACACGTATACAGGAATGCACGTATCAAAATGTATCACCAGCAGATGAGATGGATAAAAAACACAGTCTTATAAATAATGGTTTATAACTCTAGTCTGCTGGAAAAATAATCCTCTCAAAACCAATAATGTTTTATTCCAGGCATTTCTTGAAAACTGCATGGTGTATATATATAAGAACATCTGCTGCTATCACAGTAATTTAAAGAAAAGGAAGCAGTAATAATAGCACTTCATAGTACAGCAGATAACATAATAAGCCAAAATTAATATACAATATTTATTATGAAATTAATTCACCATACCTTGAAAAATAACGGCTCCTCAGGAAGAGGGCTAACAGGGAGTGAGGTGGTGCTACTAGCTGGACTCATGTCTGTGCTCTGAAAGAAAAGCACACAGGAGGTTGCGTTTCCAATAAAGTTCTACAGACATCTTTTTACATTTGGGGAAAAAACCCAAAGAGCTCAAAACGAACACTGAAAATCCAACAGAATTAGATTGACAAAGCAACTGCAATCTGTACTATATTTACCTTTAATTAGTAAAAGTATTTCACTAATAGGTAAGTACTTTGCATTTTCTCTATTTTAAGTGAACTCCCCATTCAAAGACTGAAACATATGCACAAGTACGCAAACATACTGTGTCTACAAAAGAGTAACACAAGAGGATAACTGAGAACACAAAATTTTGTTCATATAGAACAAGCTATGATATACAATTTTTTTTATTTTTATTTTTATTATTTCCTGGATGGCCCAATAGTAAAGTTAGAAAGCAAAATTAACAGGTAAGCAATATACTGCAGGAAAGTATTTGGATCAAAGTTTAAAAAAAGATCACTTTCACATGAGTCAATATATCTTACAAACAAGCACTAATATATGAAAAGAATCAGTGAATACCAAAGTTAATAATGAAAATAAGTCAGTATACTTCAATGGACCTATCCAGTCAAAATGCTTGAAAGATTGATCTAAAAACCGACTCCTTTTTTAGGTAATATTTCAGTAACCTGTTGGTTAGCACGGTCATTATTTTTACAGATGTGACAGATATGAAAAGAAGTGTGGAAACTTAATAATTTTGGATGGTAATAATAATAGAAGAACAAAATCTGAATTTAAAAAACCCACACAAACAATACCAAGATTGTTCTGGAGAAAACTTGAATATATGATACTTCTTGGGAAATAAGTCCTTAAGTGCTAAAATGAAAAAATCCACCGCCACCATCAACAATAAAATAGAAAAGTTGTAACAGAATATAAAAAAAAGTTTGCATGGGCTAGAAGTTCATTTCCTTTTCACTGTGGCACTGCAATGCATAAGTTGAATTCGTTAAATCGTTCTGCAAATAACTAGTCAGGTATCTGGTTTCACATCACTATGAATCTATTATGACCCCTTCGATAAGTCCAAATTCTGCCAAGTGAAGAATACCGCTCCACCCATGAAGTTCTAACAGTTCATTCATCAGAAGATTTTTATGCAGAGATACCATATTTTATTTAACCAATTGGTACAGGATGAAAATTGAGATGAAATTTTGGGTATGAAACCCTATGTCAGATCTGAAATAGCAGACACAGACTTCAAAGTTAACACCTACAGAGAAAATCACTCAGTTTAATTAGATATGTAACAGTTACACCATACCTGAAAGGAAAGGCAACAGTTACTTGCTAAATAAAAGGGATTCAAATAAAGGAGAAAGGAGAGGGCCATGGTAATTATTTCCTGAGAGAGCGAGCAAGACAGGTAGTTTATAACCCATGGAACACAGAGAAGTTGTTGAGGAATAAGGGAGATTATGACATGTCAGAAAGCCAATATCTTTGTTGAATCCATCACTTTGGTATGGAGAAACATTACAAATTTTAACATGGACTCCTGCACTTGATCATCAAGGAAGCTGACTGATAAAATTTACTAAAAGGAGGTGAGACATACCTCTTTTAGATTAAACTCAAAGTGCAGACAAAACAGGAGACCTCCTCTGTGACAACATTCTGCCTCAAAAGCCAACAGTTCAGCTGAGGACAATTTGTCTTTTAATTTACACAGAATAGAAAAAAACTAGGAGGGAAAAAAAATCAAGTAGCTGCTTTCCAAACCAAATCAAGTGCCCTAATTTGCAATTAGAAGTGGGCAGGAAGGCAGTCCAATCTTTTAAGCATTGAAATAGCCTCAGTATGCAGATTTTGCAAAGCCGATTGGTACATGTACACTACACGAGCTGCAAGTTCTTCAGCGATAGCTGGAATCTAAGAAAGGTCGAACAGTCCTGAGGGTGCCCAAGTTGCTTTGACAAACCATCTCAGGGCACACCCACATGATGGCCTCAGAAAAACATCCGCTTTTCCTTGATAACTGGACATGAGCCAGCCCAGGCCTGGACGCCATGCAGATGTGGCACCGTGCCTGAACTAGAAAGGCTGCTGAGAGGTGGGGTGTATCAGTGGGGGCACCGTGATCATATAGCTTCTGGACTGCAAATGGTTTGAGTCTGGCCAGATAGGAGCATTGGCAGAACAGCCTGTGTCTGTCTACAGCTGTCCATATATACATACCCCCGGTGGCCCCTCCAACAACTTCAGTATCTTTCCTCCATAAGGAATGCAGAGCAACTTCTCTGCCAGTGTAAATTAATTCAATCCAGCGGCGCTAACACAGTTTATTATAGCGGAGAATTGAGCGAGACAGTACCAAAAGGGTTGGGTTTTGAGCTATTTTAAAAAAACCTTCCAAACTAATCACTGCTTTGAGAGATGTTGTCAGCTTGCCCTCCTGAAGGGACATATTAACAATTTCAAACAACATCACACCTCCCACCTAAATTTACCATCCACAGGGTATTTGTCATAGTCACACTCTGCAGTTTAAAGCCTCCCATACATACAAAAAACCCACCACTGTGAGGAATTCACCCAATGAGGACTTTTTATTTGATCTTGCTTAAACCAATTCTGCTCGCATAATAGCAGCCACTCACTTCAAGTCTCACTTAAAGTTGACAGATTTTAGTTATAAATTAAACAGAAGATGCTACACCATTAGGCTATAATCATATCTTATAAATCGTAGTAGATGTAAAACATCATTTGTACCATAATTATACATATTAGGCAAAATTAGGTAAATTAGGACATCTCCTAATTTTGCAGTACTTAACTGTGCAACTGTAATGTTTTAAAATGTATTTTTGATGCACAGTGACCACAGCTGGGTTTTGTAGACTGAGCCTTTTCCCTGTGTTGCTGGAAACCTCTGAGTTTTCTGAAGGGCAGAGAATTTGCAAAGCTTTAATTACCTAAACTCTATTTTTAAAATGTCTGAATACCAAGTAATTCAAGTATTTCTCAGAACAACAGTTTAGAAAATACCATCTCGCCCATGTCGAAAACAACCCCGTGAGCTTTTCTTTTAGGGCTCTTAGCCCATTTCTTAAATTTGGAGTGAGCTGTTAAAATAGAGACAATGGACATTATTAGAATTTTGCCAATAACTGTTCCACGATTACAATGGTCAATGCTCAAGTTTTCTTCTAATTTCTAGAGCTGATCAGATTAAATATACATCATCCTCACTGTGCAACTGAACAGGTACCATGGAGTCACTGCTAGGCCACGATAATAATTTATCTTTGGAAAGCAACATTAAAAATGTGATTAACTATCAGGAAATTTCTTGATAATGAGGCAAAGGAAGAAAAGAAGTCTAAGAGAACTAACTTTTCCCTCTTCTTCATCCTGTTTGGAGATCAAAGATCAGGATCCTGCTTGTGGACAGATTCCCACCATTTTAGATAGGTGAATGAGAAAGCAGCTCTTTCTGGAGCTGTTTTAAACGAGATAGTGACTTTGTTTTGTTTTGTGTTCTTCCACTTCTGTATACCTGCCTCAAACCAGAATGTTTCATAAACCTACATACTGACGTAAATTGTCTAATGGCAGATTGGAGACTGCAGTCAGTGTTTCTCCAGCAATACAGAAGATCAAGTATATATAAATGCACATTGTTAAAACCATGTTCCTTTGAAAACGATAGTATCTTCCAGTTTTCAGCAACTGCTCTTTAAATGAAAACAGATTTACCTCACCTCATAAATTGGGATTTTTCTCACTACAAACCCTTGTCTTTAATCTGATCTTCTCTAGGGAGAGGCCTATGTATCAACCTTTGTTAACTGTACCATAAAATATGGACCATCCACTGTATATCATCCACTGACAGAAGTCAATTTAATTTGCTATGACTGCTTTTCAACAAGGGTAAACACTGCAGTGATAGTCGGCAGACATCGACTTCTCTGGAGATCAGTATCACAATTTATTGATCTAAGAAGTTAATACTGACAGAGAAAATCTTCAGTGGATATTAGAGCTAGAGATCAAATAAATCTTTATAATAACTGAAGAAAAGACAATCTGTGTACTTTATAGCTTTTTCTAAGGAGTAGTGGATGATTGCTGAACTGACTTTCAGGATGATAGTTTTAGTTGTATCATAAGTTACGCCAGTAAGTATCATTTTATAATCTAGAAGTTGAATAGAACTATGAAATTAAATAACTGCAGACAGCAAGCCCAGTAGTGACATTTTGATATACTGAAGGTAATCAAAGACCTGCAAAGGGATTTATTAATGGACCTCCACAACATCTCTATGAAATACTGTGCGTAAATATTATTAACCCATTTTATCAATGAAAGTAAAAAAGAAAGGGAAGTGATTTGCTCAAAGCTATGAATGGCTCTTAAAAACAAAGATAGAAATCATGAACTCACAAGTACAAGCACTCCAGTTGTTCATCCAGAGTGTGCAATGCTCCTCTACACACTTTGGAGTGCTGTGATTTCTGTAGTTTCTATATTATTTAACATCATGAACAGTTTTTGCTGATACATACACTTCGTGCAAATAAAATTACTATAAACAATTGAGGCCAGAAAAAATAAAAATTAGTTTTGAGAAGAAAAAATAGCAGACACGTGAAATGAGCTTTCACCTCCCACTCCCCCACCATGTTTGATTAATTTTCTCCAACATCTCCAATCTCACTCACTAAGAATGGAAGTGCCTCCTTAAAATGTGTTTAGGCCTATTTTCTAACACCTTCGAATACATTCCAGGTGGTTATTTATAAACCTATTTCATATGTTTTTTATTAGTAGGCATAGTTAATTATTCTTACTAATACATGCAATTATCAGCTGAGACATCCAGTATTTGCCAGGTCCATTGCCTAGAGCTTGCTGCTCCTATAGTTTAGAAGGCTGCACGGGTCTTGCATCTGACATGAGTTATTGCAGCTCCCATTGCAGGGGCAAACCATAAATTACAGCTGCTACTGCTTCTTGCTACCTCTTTTTATGCTAGTACATGGGGTGTGGATAGCCAAGTAAGTTTTCAGTGATTCAATTATCTACTGATTCTCAACCAGCACTTAGTATACATGTGGAAAGATTAGCCTCAATTCTTCTTAGAATCTAAGCAAAGCTAATCACCTGCACTGTGAAATGCCAAAGGAAAATTTCACTTCATTTTAGATAAGACACTGATCTGTCACTTCACAGTATTTGTATGTCTAGTACTGTTTATTTTAGAAGACTGAGTTCTCAGCAACTCTAAGCAAACTCATTTAATGTAATATTTTGCACAATAATTTTTTTCAGTGAGGAGGGATCAGGATTAAGACATTTTGTTGACTGCTATTTGTTTCTACTTTGAAAAATACCTGGAAATATGCTCTTTCAGCCTTTTAGTTAGGCTAAATTAATTATAAAGCCTATAACCAGTAAGCAACATAAAGAGTATATAACCAGTCCGTGGTTTGTTGCAGGGCTATAGTGTTTGAAATAGTTTAGACTCAGATTATGGTTTTGCATTGTTTAATTTATATTTAATATATATTTAATCTACTCAAATATTTAAATTTACTAAGCTAGCTGTCTCCCCTCTCCTTATATTAAATGCAGAAGTGTAAAAATACTGAAGTTCCAGGCACAAATTACTATTATTATCTGCTTTTCAGTTTCTAAAAATGCCAATATGAATATACCTAACATATAAAACATCTGATGACTGGCACAAGGAGAACACCTTAACAAACATGGCTTTAAATTTGTAAACAAGTAGAAAGCTGAACTAAGCCTCTAAATAGAGGCGCAAGAATTGGAGGTTGCTGGTTTACAATTGAGTGCATACAGAGCGAAAAACCAGTCTGTTTTTATAAGCATATAAATGTCACATTTCTCATAATAGAAAATGACATATATATCACTACATAACTAACATATTTATTTAAGAGCAAATATCCCTTCCTTTCTGCTCTTTATTTTCACCTTGATTTTTCATTGCTCATTCTTCCAGTTTGTCTTCATTCCCCACTTTCCTTCACAAGACTTGTAATAAACAGAGACACAAGTTTCCTTGGTCAGATAACTTCCTGGCACACCGAGGTTAGATGAAGGGTCCATTAATATGTAGCAGAAAACCACTTTTACCTTCCTAAACAGCAAATTCAACTCCAGTTAATCTCTAGAAAAGCCCTTCACTTCTATCCGCAAGCAGAATGTAATTTCAAAAGTAATTTGGACAACGACTTTGGGGTTAACATCTCTTTGTGAAGAGTACCGCAGGATCATCAACGACTGTCACTGTGTAAGTTGGGACTGCTACTATGATGCATTATATTAAATGCAACTCCAGTCATATTTTTATCCTAATGAAAACCAGGGCTTTGTTTTCACAGACACAAATGCTTTGTTGACAACACAGTGGAGAACTGATTTCCTTGAGCAAAACTCTACTCCGCTTTCAGTTTCTATTGTTTCTTTCATACTTCATTGACTATACTATCCAGCCTTGACATTTTGTTATTGTATATTCTCCCCTAATAATATCATAGAACATCAGCTTTTTCTGCTCTTTCAGCAGTCAATTGAGAGAACCAAGTACTCTCCTGGGATTTTAATCTGCAGGCTGCCTATTTCAATTGCTTTTATTTCCTTGCAGGAGATCTTTCAGGTTCAAATATATTTTGCTCAAAATGCATTCAGTTTTGTAGCAAATACGATGGTTGTCTCATACAGTAGGTTCAGTGGTTTGATTTTTTTTTTTTTTTACTCCAGTCACAAAGCCTTTCTCTTTCTCCAAAGTCTGCATCGCAGCACTAAGAGTAACTACACTGATACTCCATACTACAGCCATAGCCTGAACCTGGAAGAAAATGTCTGCATCCACTCAAAGAAGGGTCTATCAGCAATGTATCTCTGGGCTCTCTCAAACTTCTACTTTTTCCCTGCATACAGATCCATTGTTTTTCTACCCTTCCAAATAAAAGACTTAGGAAAGAAGTAATCAATTAATTAAACCGAGAAGGATCAAATCTGATAACAGAATCGCCTCGTCTCCCTCTCTTACACATTCATGTATGTTCTGCATCATTACATATCATAACATACTGGGACCAAGATATAAGCTGGAGCCAAAAAGGATCAGATATTAATACAAACAACAGATGCACCTACAACCACATTAAAGAGGATAAAAAACATACACAGGATATACATTTATATGCTTCTCGATATGTGAAAGTAACTGTCTTAGGAGGTTAGGAAAAACACGCTCCTGAAAACAGGTTGTTCTGTAAGTTCCTCTGAAGTATCCACAGATAGCCACTGTTGAAGACAGACATGGATTTAAGTGCCAATTTCAGCAAAACAGTTCCTATGCTCACTTACTCATACAATTAACTGTTCTCTGTGAAGCTCTGAAAGATGTTCATGATCTCCTTACAGCCTGTGTAATGTCTTTTTTAGTCTACAAGAGAAAGACACGATTCCTTCAAGACAAAAATCTATTTGCACGTGCTATTAACGAATATTTTTCTTTAAGGTACACATTTTCTCATACACTAAACTCGTGTCCAAAAAACTACACATGCTTTACTGTTCAGTACATCCCTTTGCCCTTAAGTACATCGGGATATAGGTGGTACCTCCTGCAACACTGGTCAGTTTTCTGCCTACAGTTTCCATGACATATTGTTTTCATCTGAATGACGACAATGTTTCATAACATTAATAAAACTTATTTTTTAAATCTGAACATAATGAATCCAGCCTAATTTTCATTAATAATTTGCTGCTCAATTGTCTACTCGCTTTCTACCTTTATTTTACTTTGTAACCATCAAGAACAACATTGCCAGATTTTCACACTGGTGTTTTAATGGGAGGCTATGTTTCATTTTTCTGTGTTTCTCAAAAAGATTCAGATGCCTTCAACTGCTATACGTTTCACTGAGGCTTCAACAAGCAACTTTGCACTTTCTAAATGTTGTGACTGCAATTATTCTCACTTCTTCATCAGTTCTCAGAAGGGTTTTTACAATTTCAGTATGGAACCACTTCTGACAGGGTATTTTAACTTATTTAGATGCAGAGGCTTCATTCTCAAAACTGTCTTGAGTTCCCCAATAACAGCGCAAAGGAAACATTTGAAACATCTGTATGTGTCTGCTGCTAAATTAAGGAAGACAGATTTTTTTTTTTTTTTTTCCCCTCCACTGCAAGAAAAGAAGCAAGTGACATTTAACAATTTGAAATATGCTTTCCCTGGCTGCAGCACTTCTTCTGTATGATGTTGTTAAAAAAAAAAGGTAAATGTTTAGTAAGCTTTGCCATGTTATTTGCCTCACAATGTTTTTAATAGTAATGTTCTTTAATGTTTTTAGCAAGTTGAATCCCTTTGTGTAATATAAGGCAATATTTCAGCTCCTGAAAGGTAGAAATCCTGATTACCATAGACACAGTTTTGAAGCATGCTAAGCCTGCTTTTTGGTTTAGCAAGCAGGTTCCAAAGTGGAGTTGGTCAAGGCAGAACAAATATTCCTTGATTTTGTAAATATGTGGTACACTGAGTTTCTACCTTCAGACAGCAGCTTTCATTCTTAAGGGAAAGATTAAGAAGAGTAAGGCACAACAGGAAATTCAACTCCCACCCTGGCAGAGGGTTCAACAGAAACTACCCCAACGGCACTAGGCTCTCCACAGTCTTTATAGCTCTACTTGTTCCTGTTCCCTTCTCTAGTCTAATGCTTACTTCTCTTCCCACCAGCTCAAATCAAGATCTGTCAAGATTGCCTGCTCTTTCTTACCTCTTACGGTACTTGCACAGCATCTTCTATTCACCGTACTTCCCACTCCCACACCCATCCCGTCACCAACACTACTCCTGTTGTGCCACCCATATGAACCTGAAAGACTTCCCACCTCCTCTACCTTTCTCCCTTCCTTTGGTCGACTCCCAGCCCCTTCAGCCTATATATAAAGGCTGATATATATAATGTATTAGAATATATATACACTAAATATAAAGTGCATATAGTAAATATACTAATTTATATTTGTATATATATTTAGATATAAAAATACACACACTCAAAACTGACTGAAAGAATCTATGTAGTTGCTGTGATGTAGCAGCCATACGATTGGTTTGCTACTGAAAAGATACACAGTGAAGCTGCTCAAATACTGCATGTCTGAAAAATATGTCAGGTTTCACTACAGTGAACCTTCACTTTGACACAGCTTCTCAGCCCCAAGCTCTGTACGGTCTGGGGAGGCCAAACTGCTTTGCTTAAGAAACTGATGCAACTTGCAAAGGAATGGAGGAGTTAAAAGTTGCCTGTACTAGTACTTAGGCATTGCATTATCGTTATTTTTAGAGCCCTCAGCTGAGCATTTTGTTTTCATTTTTGTGTTTTGCAATGGAATTATATATTAAACTTGCTGAGATATCTGAACAGCATTTTATAAAGCCATTAGCAATAAAATATTCATTTTTCATTTATATTATGTCCAGGAATACAAATGAGTATAATTTCTTCCTACCCTTCAATATTAATAGGGAAACCAGGGAGAAAAATTGAACACACCTTTCACATTCATTTAACTACAATAAAATATAAAGAGCTTTTCAAATGAAAAATACTTTGAAAAAATAAATACTGTCTGTAGTCTTTGGAAGTATTGTTACATGCATCTCCACTATTGTATTTATATATTTATTTATTTTCTTGTTTGGTAATTCTACCAGGCAAGGTTAAGGTACTGCCTCAGTCACCATGTGATAAATCAGTATTCCTTGAAACAGCCTTGGTAGAACTGTTATAAAAATAAATCAGCAAGAGTCAAAGCAAATGAGCGGACATGTCAGCAAACTCCTAGGCTCGTGTCACAGGCTAGGAGTTTATCCATATTCATGTTGTGCCACGAAGCAGCTGGCACCCTGGCTTATCTGATGGCAATCTCTCTACATGGCTCCATTGAGTTTATTTGCTTCTTCTCCCTTCTCCTTGCATCCACCACTACAATTTTAGCTCTCAGCAGCTGCCACTGCTTACGAGAACCTCCGTAGGCTCAGTTATGGCAAAACCAGAAGTTTTTCTTGGTGCTGTCATTGCATCTTTCACTCCTCAGCGCCACAGAAGAGATGGCAGGCGCTAACACCACTTGGCTGCTGCAGGGAGGCCGTGTGGTTCTCACTGCATCAGCTGCTTCCAGAGGCAAGCTCGTGCAGAGCAAACCGCGTGTGACTACCTCGTCCGAGGCATGAGCTGTCATCTGAGCTACAAGAAAAGCTAGTTCCCCGACTTCTTCCTAAAACCCCCAAGAACTCCAACAGAACTTGATATCCGAAAGGATATAAAACAACGCCCAGAGAGGCCATAGGATCTGCAGGCAGCAGAAACACTCTGGGTTTAAGTGACGTCCATCAGTAGAGCTGGGCTGAAAAGCCTGGCTCACATTATTCCTTTTGTACTCTGGCTCTCATTGCTGCTCCCAACCTTGCAGGGGTGCTAAGTTCAATAAAAAAAATTCACCAGTCTGCTTTTTCATGCCTCTTAAAGTTGGGACAATTTTCTTTTTCTCTGCTTCAGATACTGCATACAAAGGACAATCTTGGAAAGGACACTGCTCTGAGAATAGAGACAAATGTTTCTTGGTAAGGAGTTTGCACTGGAATGCAGGAAATTAACTGATCAAATATAAGAAACTTTTAGCACATACACTGCAAATGCAAAAACATACTTGTCGAACATTGCATTTTCAACAGAAGAAATCAATATTGAGGGAATGCTAAAATCAATATCGTTCATGCCTCTCTATTTTATTATACCTTTCGATTAATGGCCACATACTTTTTTTGCCAGAACTTCTGTTTCAATCTGAGCACATGATGATGGCTTTTAAAAGCTGCTCAGTATTTTTTTTTAACATACAACACTCATATCGCAATGGGTCTGGAAGCTGCCCACATACAATCAGAAGAAAATTCTGCTGCCGGGTTTCAATCCTTTCTAGTCTAATGGCTCCATTTCTTTCACTCAGTTATGCTTGTCCTTCAGTAGTATAAAGTCGAATTGGTTTCTGTATTAGAAGGGCGATGGATAGGTGCCCAGAAGCAGTTTTAACCCTTGTCATAGCCAGAAACATAGAGTTCAACACCAGAAGTTCTGGGAAATCTCACATTAAACAAAACTACATTAACACACTTTTTCAAAATGAGGAGAATTTGCAACTCTTACTGATGGCTCTTAAAGACAATACATTAATAGTTAATACAAATGGCTTGCACATCACTTTTGTTTGTTTTCTGCAAAACGAGAGTATCGTATCTAGTAAACAGGGAAAAAAAAAACATTCTGTAGCTTTTTAACAGATGCATGCAAAAATCCAGTGGAAAATCTTCATCATTTAAGTATGGTTTTCATGAAGGAGAATAATGATTTTCACAGGATTCTTGCTGAATGCTTCCTACAGTTTATTACAGGAAGATACCTAAACTTAAATTTAAGTAAGAATATTGTGGTTAGGAAAGCTACTTGCAGTTATATATTTTTCAGAGGATTTCTACAACATCATGCAAACTAGAAAACAATGAATACTATTATTTCCATCTGTTTATCATAAGTTTCCTGAAAGAAAAGAATTCTTTTTTTAAAACGACACTAGTAAATGCTTATATTGGGAGCATGTGAAAACTGAGCCTAATTACCTGAAAGTTAGACTATGTTATTTTAGAAAATAAGATGTCTAGCATCCCAAAACCAGGAACTAAAGCCACTGAGGCTTGAAATCTTAAGGATTTTGTAGGAAATTACTATGCCATTCTTCATGAATTGTGATGCAGCTATGGCAGAATGGAACCATCCCACCAAATGCAAACTGAATCTAGCTAGGTCAGATACATGTATTAAGTACATGTAGTAAAAGTAAGAAAGAAATCATGAACCTTAACTATTGATGTTGTTAAACTCTTTTCAGGGGAATCTTGCACAGCTTGAAGCATAACCAAGGAGAAGGAAACTGCCCTTCAATGTTCACCAGAGCCCCAGAAGATACATCCCTCCCCACAGGCAACAACACTGGATTCCAAATGCATACCTGATGTCCTGTGTCCACATGGATTCCTAACCTATCCTAAACATTAGAAAAGAAAAAAATGCACAATATTTCCAAGTATTATAGAAACAAGTAAATAACCTCAATTTATTTTGAAAAAAACACTCATTCCACTGGAAGGCAAAAGTAATGAAGATTTTAAAACAATTTTAGCAAGAAAAGGAAGTTTTTCCTTGAACATAGGATGTCAGAGAATTCCAAATCTTCAAAAAGGCAATCATGGGCCTTCAGAAGATTTACACAGCTGTAACTTATACTCAACAGTTAGAGATTTAAGTGATGTTCCTGTTTTGCAAGCCATTTCAAGCAGATGAAAGGTACTGCCCGCATGGAGCATCATGTATAATTGGGGCCTGAAGTAGTGAATCACAATTAATAAAGTTCAATTTATGAAATCAACACCAATGAAAAAAGACAAGGAAAAATTAAGTGGGGAAAAAATGTAAAAATGCATGAACATCAAAATAGCATTGTGTCGTGGTTTAACCCCAGCCACAAACTAAGCACCACACAGCCACTTGCTTACTCCTCCCCGCTCCCAGTGGGATGGGGAGAGGAACTGAAATAAAAAGTAAAAGTTGTGGGTTGAGATAAGAATGATTTAATAACTAAAGTAAAATAAAATATACTACTACTACTAATAATAATAATAATTAGTAATGAAAAGGAATATAACAAAAACAAACAAACCCCCAACCCCCCCCCCCCCCAAAACCCCAAAACCCTCACACCAAGAAAAGACAAGTGATGCGCAATGCAATTGCTTACCACTCACTGACCGATGCCCAAGCAGCAATCCACCCCTCCTGGCCAACTCCCCCCAGTTTATATACTAAGCATGACATTCTGTGCTATGGAATATCCCTTTGGCTAGTTCGGGTCAGCTGCCCTGGCCGTGCTCCCTCCCAGCTTCTTGTGCACCTGCTGGCTGGCAGAGCGTGGGAAACTGAAAAACCCTCAACTTAGGAGAAGCACTAAGTAGCAACAACTAAAACATCAGCGTGTTATCAACATTATTCTCACACTAAAGCCAAAACACACTGTACCAGCCACTAAGAAGAAAATTAACTCTATCCCAGCTGAAACCAGGACACATGGACACTTTATTTTCTATTTTGAGCAGTATGATCACTTCTGCAGTCTCATTTGAATACATTTATTATTAAAGCTGATTAATGGTTTATAGTAGAAAATGAATACAATTTCAATTCTTATGATCATTTAAACACTTTTCAAGAGAAATAGGGCTTTCTTCTGCTAGTTATTTAAATATGTGCCTTGGGTGCACAAATTTTATGTTCACATTACAGCATTTGTATAAGCCAGGCTAAATTAACCTGTGAGCCAAAGCCAGCCAGTTCCTCCAGGACTAAAGCAGCTTCTCCCGTATGGAGTGTCCAGGCAGGGAGCTAGTGCACAGTTAGTTAAGTCATGAACATGCACAGTGAATAATCTGTTCTGGTCTAACTTCCCACATGAAAATTCTTCACACAATTGCCAGTGTGAAATATAACTAAACTCTATTTTAAACCTGGAAGAAACCCATTGCTCTGTAAATGCAAACTGTAATTGTGCAGTAAGTGCCTCTTCTGGATAAATCCTGATTTTTTTTTTTCTCACGCTTTACATTTATAAAGCAAAATAGGGAAACAGGAGATTTGAAAAGGTCAAAGCCTTCTGTACAGAATAATGCAATTCTCCAGCTAAGAGTACTGTACTCTTAACAACTCAGCTTAAAGTCTGCTGAGTGATTATTATCAGAATAATTTCTAAAAATAGCATCAATAGCTAGATACCAGGAGGAAAGAGAACAGGGTGTGACTGCTGAAAAACAAGCCTGTGAAAAAGAGCCTATGTCTTTTGTGCTTATTTTGACACAAGCCTTTAAGCATTTAACTTTCTGAATTCCAGCTACCTACACAAAGATACACCACTCATTTGATATATTACGTTTAAAGGAAACATTCCTTATTTTTACATATTTTGTGAAATATGGAGTCTCTGTTTTCTTTATCCTAAGCAGACTAAAGAATCAAATTTAAAAGTATGTCAAGCAATAATATGATAAGATACTGTGTAGGTATGGGAATCTGAGAAATTCTGAGGAAAAAAGTCACGTCCCTCAGATTTCAATTGTATATTAAGAGTAATTTGCATAAAATACAGTATTACTTTTCATGCATGAAAACGTCACAGATGGAATCTGAAATAATTCACATCATACCAAAAAAATTGCCCTACAGCTCGACCAAGAGCTAGAATAAATTGTTGATTAATAACACTAACTCCAGAGGTCTAATTTCTGTTTATTCTTTTTGAAGAACTCTTTATGAAGAAGGGGTGGGAGTGGGTTTCTAATGTTGCATGATTGTGTTGTGAGAACAAATGACTTTTCAGGTGTCTTCTTGAAGGCCACCAGTCAAGAACAGATACATTTTGTTTCTGGTTGCCGGGGGATACAGAAGACCGTTTTCACACAGTGAATCATCACTGCATTTATAAAATGGTGTTAGCAGGAATTTCTGTCACCAATGTGTGGATGAGTCTTTCTGTCACATTCAGTGATCCTGCAGTGATCTAGTCCTGATGTAGGATGACATAATTGTTTTTTAATTCTCAATAATTATCTATCCCCATGGCCTTTATTAATATACAGCAAAACTCATAAGCATGATTACACAGGGGCTGAAACACTTCTTCAGAACAACAACATGCTGTATAATTCACTACCTATCCAATTCTATAATAATGTATACATTCGGAGTAAGATTTGGTATGACTTAAGCCTCGTATGACAGGATTTTCACCCAGTTAAATGACAGCTGACAATTTTACAGACAATGGAGAAAAACCAATTGTATCTGATAATTTACTCTACTGTAATCGTTTCAGTCAGCATTCTGACATATGGGTTTTGTGCAAATCCACTTGCTATGCCACATATGGGAGCTTCCCTAAGAAGAAACATCAGCTGCAGTTAATTTCCATTGAGCAACACAAACTTGTAGGAGGGAAGGGAAACCTTCAAAAGATAATTTTTCTGACATGAAAAGAACTATGTTATACAGAAATAAAATTCTGCAGTTTACTGAAGGATTGTCTCAATAAATGACTGTTCCTGAAAAAAGTCTCAGTGGTATACCACCAACAACATTGGTGTCTGATTTCCATTAATAATTCTGTAGATTTTGTATATTTTATTTTAAGAAAGATTAATTAATGTATTCCTACATGTAAACATTAACAAGATAGTCTTTATTATGGCCTCAGTTCAGCTGATGCCTGAACTGCTTGCTGTGATGAGATATGCTCCTGAAATGAAGGATCACTCAGAAGAACTGAGAACTAAGGCATTTTACTGGAACATTTTTGTGAGAGGGTGAAAAATCAGGAAGCGAAATACAACAGCATTCTAATGGTGTAATTGATTCCAGAAGGAACTACAACAGTGCACATAATTAATTTCAGAGGTACATTGCAAGATATAGTTAGGCTGGATTGATATCAGGGCAATAAACAACATTATGTGTGACTATACTTGGGGTTTTTCTCTGGACCGACTCAGATTTAGTTTGAACAAAACAAAACATGTCTGGAGAAGATTATGAAAGCTCTGAGTTAACCTTTTATCTGGCAGATTAATGTAGTCAGGTAAGATAATTCAATGAGCTGTGAATGAAGAAGAAAAGGACACAAAAGTGATTGATGGCATCCAACAGTGTTCTGCTGAGAGAGCCAGGGCATTCTGTACTGAAGAAACCACTAAAGAGTCAGAAGCAAAAGAGCCAAATACCCACTTATGCCAAAAAGGACAAGACCTGAAGAAGAATGTCTTGATATACATGGTTGGCAGGTCTAAAATAAGGGAAATTATTATAAGTTTGTGCGAGGAAGTAGTCATTAGAAACTGAAGGTTTTTGAGTGAAGAAGATGAAGGATGGACTTGAGGAAGAGTAGGATGATTAAAGAAGCAGAAGTCTAAGAACAGTCTAAGAGGACTCTCAGTAAATCTGAAAGAAGCCATTAAAGTGGTCCTGAGGTTGTCTTCAGTTAAGACAGAAGACATTAAAGAAGGCTTGTCTTGTGAAAAAGTAAGACATGGAAGAGGTTGAGGAGGAAAAGTAGGAGGAAGTATTTACATTAGGTTTTCTATCAAACGCTGACTGAAATACAATGGGCTGACTAGGGCAAGTGGGGAGACTGGAGAATAAGAATAAGTGAGGAACTTGATACGGGCTGAACAAAAAGCAGGATGGAAGTGTCAAGAGAAAGGAATTCTTTGGAAGAGGGAGGTAGAAGAAGATAATGAACAATTTCTTCTCTCTGAAGGGGAAAAAAAAACAGTAAGAAATAAAGCAACACACCACCCTCATAATTATTTGGGTTGTTCCAGGGATGGACTCCTCCAGTTTCACAGCGTGCTACACAAACTACAATCTGAGGCCAAAAAAGAAGAAACCCATACAAGAAAAGAGAAAGGTCATGCTATTCCTGGCTAGATAACAGCAGATTTCTAGTACACTTCTAAGTGTGTGCTTTAATAGGGATTTTGCATGTAACTGTAGTCCTGCTATACCCGCCAATAAACAAAAAAAAAAAAAGAAAAAGAAAAAAAAATAAAGATGAAGCATTGAAATCAGCCCAGGACACTAGACAATATGAAGGATAAAATCATTTCATGTGCTTATAAATTAATACAAAGAAAGCCAAAGCAAACCAAATTAAACCAGACTACATTAATGCATGCAACTATTTTTTCACCTTGACCAACAATTTTTTTGACGAAGAAAAAAAACCTATGGCTGTCTGCCTGTCTATGTATCCTCAATAGATATACTCAAGTACATATGCTTCACTATCCACTGATGTTCAAACAAAGCAAAAGAAGGGTTTTCACTTTCCTGCAGGAGCATTCTATAAGACAGATGATAAAACAGATAAAATATGATGTCTTGTGAGACAGTTTACAGCGCCCAGTGCAATCTATAGACAAATGCAATTAACCAGGTAATTATAGGTCTATTTCATTTCCCAGCAGAGCCCACTGATTTTTTTCCTCTCAGTTAATGCATTGATATTATATGCAAACCACCTAGTTTATAATATATATGAACATGGAAGACAGCATCTTCTCCAACCCCCAAAAGCAAATGAAGTGTCAATTTAAGACCAAAAAGTGTGTCATGGAAAGGAACAGAAAACAGAAACCATGATAATTGTTTGTCCATGTATTGATGTGCTTAGCAAAATAATCCAATTTAGAGCACAAAACAAAAAAGCACAAGTATTATCTAAAAGAGCTCTTCAATGTCTTGCAATATAATACCAAATATATATTAGACAAGTTCCCCACATTTCATTTCCATGGTTTTGTTCTAACAGCTGAAGGGAAACCTGTAAACTGAAGATCTTACAAATGCTGAAAGATTTCAATTTGTCTTATTGATTTGGCAGGTACACAATTAAAGCTACCCACATGTCTGCACTTAATTGTTTCCAAGATTAGGCCTCCGGGTACACACAAAACAGCTTGTAATGACACCTACAGGCTGCCTGCCTAATGTTTTTCGTTATAAAGAATTCCTGTGACCTTTTCTTCAAAGCTTTCATGCACATGCTCTTCACGGCAGGTCTTTTATATTTAGTGCAGAAAACAGCCTTGAACTGAAGAAGTGACTTTTCTTTGTCTCAAGAAACCTTGCTGAGGTATAAAAACACTTTAAAGTAAAATTTCTCTAGACTTTTTCATCACATTCCTTGGGAAGACATTGGCAGTCTACTTAATAACCCATCAAAGCAAAAACCATACAATTTAGCCCACTGCACTACTAAAGTACTATTGGGTGCTACTAAATCCGCAAGGGAATAGCTGTGAGCTGTCAGTGAGAGGAAACTGTCCATTTGCTGTATGACACAAAACAGTTTCTACCAGGAAATAAAGAACTCTTCACCTGAATTGAACCATAAGGAGAAATTCACCGAAGCAGAAAAAAAAAGTCCTTAAAATGAAATGGCACCAAAGACACCACACCTAGATTATATGGACTGACATGTGACCTTTATTACTTAGAACTGTCGTGGCACATACCAGATGCAACACCTACTTGTAAGGAAAATACTCAGGACAGTCATCCTGTATTAAAAAAAATAACTCTTCAGGTTTCAATTGTGCTTGCTGACTGCTGGTGTAGCTGACAATTACAAACATGTGGGCACCTGCTGTGAGAGAGCTGGCAGGCGGTCCAGGATACTTCTGAGAATCGCACACAACTCGTACAAGGAGCTTAGAAGCAAAATGTGCCCACTGTATCTGCCAGCAGAGTTAGCTGTCCTTATCTGATGGGATATATAATGCATTTTCTGATGGACAACTGGAAACTTAGGAGGAAATTCTCTGAAGATGAAATGCTTCAGCAGTTCCTCATGGGTTGGTATGGAAAGACACCAACACTGCTTTCAGTTAGAGGCTGTAGTTTGAAGGGAGGCCCTAGAAAAGGCAGCAGTGTACTGAAGTTCCCCTGTGCCTTACTACTGGTGACCTTCAGATCCAATAGCAGCAAAAAGCAGTTTTGTTCTACTACCCCCTGCTCTTTTCCTACAAATCCACCATTTCACAAAAAAAGTGTTTGAAAGTTACACCTCAACTACCTGATGTTGTTCTTCAGTCTCAAAATGTGGACAAAATAAGACTAGGCTCGAGAGATCTCACGAAAGATAGATAAATGTTGTGAAAGCATAAAAAACAATCATAAAGCTCTGTTATTATGGTTTAACATTACTCAGCAGTCACTAACAGGCTCATTTATTCAGCACCATAAGTGCTGAATTCCCTTGCTTTTCTAATATACAAAACAGACTGACACCTCTTCAAGATGGAAGCAGTCGCTATCAAGCCTTGTCTGTTGATCTGAAGCCAGATGGTGACACTGCAGGCTCAGGATCTCAGGTCTGTGCTGTCTGGAAAGCAAAGCTTCACCCGAGCCTATCGTTTTTCATTCCCAAGTGACAAGCTTTCTGGAAGCATCACTGAGGAGAGAGCGAGATACAGGAGGACAGAAAGGAAGCCTGCACCAGGGAAGCGATGGAGATTGACGGAGGTTGCTGCAGACAGACCACCCAGCTCAAGGTGGCTTATGTGCTTGTTTGCATGGGCAGACCTAACAACTTGGTAACATACAGTCTGTTTGCTAGGGGTACGCTGAAGCTATGGTTTCCATTTATAGCAGAAGAGGCTAGAAATAGTTATAGGTACCAACATAGTCATGGCGATAGCATTTTATGTGTTTAATACTGCATGTTGCCTACTCTAACCACCATCTTCAACATTAACCTTCCTCCTGCTTACACTACAAACAGCAGTGTGGCACAGCTCACAAAAAAAAAAAAAACGCAAAAATCTAACTGCATGTAGCATGGTAGAAACATTATATTTGTGCCTTTTCTCTTTAAAGCATAAACAAAAGTTGCTCTCACTTCACAATTTATGCAAGTGGAAAATATTGTAATAGAGAATCTAACTCTTTTGTCCAAAAAATGGCACCTTTTCTCAGACATTTTACTGGCATACTAAGAAAACCCTCCTCCAAAATCAGATACACACCAGCAAACATGTGAATGATTTTCAGCAAAACATTTGCTCAGTTTTGCGAGTAGTAACATATAGTAAAACAGAAGACAATGTAACGCTGCTTTATGGCTTGCCTATAAACCTTCTATTTCCTTCTAACAATGTCCCTCTGTTTGGGACATTTGTCATGGTATCTTTAGCATCTTCATGAAGAATGGGCTAGAACATATACCATTTATGCAAGGTGTTGCATACATATTTTTAAATGCAAATATCTCTGTGAACTGGTCTATATAACAGATGTGCAGGATACTAATACACTGTTTTTGTTTAAGATGAAGTTGATATTTCACTGCCTTGAAATTACTATTCTACTTAAGCAAAAAGCATTCATGATGAACTGCCCCCTTAGCAGTAGCTATAGGGAAAGCATTAATAGCAGTCTACAATCAAAGTGAAAGTATATGTAGAATTTTTCCTGTATTTTTTGCAGACTACTCAGAAGTTACAGGGCTTTCTTCAGAACCAAAAAAAGTCAAGGCGGAAAACATCCAAGTTAATTCATTTATTTCACAGCAAGCAGTCTCAACTGAACCAGCACAAATGATAGGTTTTGGAGGAGAGTTTAGTGCCCTATTGGTTTTGCCCCATAGAAATTGTGGGGAACAAAGAATTGTAAATAGGGTAAGATTAGTAGCAAAGACAGGCCAACCACCTGCAAGTGTTTCTGCTTTGACTGATTCCTACAGCATGTCTGAGCAGCCCTTGAGATCTGCTAAATGAAGATTTAGGCTCAAGTATCAATTACGTGGTATAGATTCAAGCACTCTTGGCTAGTACCAGGGAAATAGAGTATGCCAGACTCACTACTATCCTAATCAATGCAAATCAACTCAAATAAACTGAATAACAGCTGCTTATGCCAAAACTGAATTGAGAAAACACCTCAGGCTGCTTCTTAGCTAACCAGCACTTATTGGTTCTTGTCTGTAAGAATTTCAGAGTGTTGGAACCAACAACACTTACCCTTCTTGTTATCCTGTTGATTAAGACAGGGCTAACTGAGGTATAACAAAAAAAAGAGATAATTAAGCCTAGTACCAATTAATTCATTTTCACAACAGGCTATGACAGTAAGATGCAAAGAGTAAATAGATGGCCCAAGAGTTAAAGACTCCATGGCTGATGCAGGCACTAATCTCGTATCTGCCAGTGTCTCAAATCTGAGCTTCACCCACATGATCTTTTTTCACCCATATTGGCTTTAATCACTTGCTCACAGACCATAAACAAAGAGCTTACCAAGAAAAATAAACAATAAGAGCAATGCAAACACACTGCTGTAATATAAACATTTTCTCCCTGACAACTTATTTTACAGAGATTACAGGCTAAATTAAGAAACAATAAAAGAGAATTAAAGTAAACTCTAAGAGGCTGAGTGGAAAAAATGAGAAATATAGTAGTGGTAATGTTAACTATGCAGCTATCGTGATAATATACTTTTATATTCTACTATCTCAGTAAGACGTTAGAGTTTTCTGTGAGATACTAGACTGTTTTGTACTGAATTTTGAAAATTTTAATGTAATAACTGAAGTTATTGTTGTCACTGAGTAGACAGGCTAAATCACTGATATCTACCCCTGAATTGTCATGGACAAAAAAGAACCAAAGTGAAGGGATTGTGAAGCACTACAACTCCTTCATCTGCTCAGCTCACAAAGCAGCTTGCTCAAGAAGTAGTTAGGGAAAGTTAATATGTTGCATTTTTCTGCAGTACATATGGTGAAGAAGTTTTAAGAACCGACAAATTTTGAGATCCTAAACTCAAAGACATAACCTACAAGCAGTAAATGAGGACCTTGCTGATTCTCATCTCAGCAAACCTAGATAGTTGTAAAGTTAACATGAAGTGTGCAGCCTTAACTTGTAAAGGCTGATTAGTTAGCTTAAGCTCTTTCCAAATTAATATTGCAAAATATCACAATCACACTAATTTTCTCAGGGTTTGGCATGACATTCTGCATGGTTCCTCCCATACCTTGGCAGTCTGTCCTCCAGCACCTGTTTCTTGTAAATTGTAAAACTCCTGCTCTTCTCTCTCTGAGGATGGTCAGAGCCCCGTTCCAACTGTTCTGGGTCATGGATGCAGCAGAGCCTTTTCTCATACTTTGTCCTCATTCCCACCCAGTTTTGATTATTTTTAAAAACCCCATTTTGTTTAGACACTAACAGTACTTACCCATTAGAGCAGAACCTATTCAAACAGCCCAAATAAAAAGTTCCCATACAAATACACTACAACATATAAAAACTATGAATTCTATTGACTTCTTGACATGATGCAAATAGGTCTGAAAATTGTACTGATACAAAGAGAGAAAATAAAAGCAAATACCTTTCAGTACGGGAATTTCTGATGCCCTAGAGGCTTGCTCTCCACTGCTTTCAATTGCTGATGCTGGTCTTAAGCATGTATTAAAATTGTTGAGAATTTCAAGGATGGCCTGAGAGGAACATGTATTCAGATTTTAGGTGTCTTTGACACGAATCAAAAGCACAAATATTTTAGTTAGGACTGATGCTTTCAGTTAGAGCTTTTTTTAAAAAATCTCTCAAAACCCTTTCCTTTCTCTATGATGCCAAAACCATTTAGAAACTTCTCTTTCATAAAAATTCCCCACTCAATAGGTAACACTAGTATATCACAAATAAATGCAGCACAATTCAGCATATATGCATGCACAAGAAATGCCATAACAAATTAAATAAAAACCCACAGTTGTGAGTACTTAGTCTGATGCTCTACACAAGCCATTCCATCACTGTCTTATGTTTAGAGATATTCTTGATACATGGTCAAGAGTACTAGTCTGGTTGAAGTTCCTAAATACAAAACTTGACAATAAATTGCTAGGAAGAGGAGAAAGGGCTGGACAGAAAGGCAGAATCAAAGTAGGAAAGGAAATCAAGTTCCAGAAATTTTCTACCTTGCAGCAAAGTTCCTTACAAAAACAAAGGCTTACAGAAGGAAGTAGAGCATTGATTCTTAATTAAACAGCTTTGCCCCCAACTATTTGTAGCTGCTAATATTGTTATTCATACGGTGTTTCATCATTGCTTTGGGTTTGTGTGGTGGGGGTTTGGGTAGCGGGGGAGGGGCTGCAGGGGTGGCTCCTGTGAGAAGCTGCCAGAAGCTTCCCCGGCTCCAAGTCAGACCTGCTGCTGGCCCAGGCCGAGCCCATCAGCGATGGTGGTAGCACCTCTGGGAGAACAGATTTAAGAAGGGAAACCTGCAGCAGGGGAGGAGATTGGAATGTGAGAGGAACACCTCTGCAGATACCGATGTCAGTGAAGGAGGAGGGGGAGGAGGAGCAGGGAGGAGGGGATGCCCCTGCAGCCCGTGGTGAGAGGGCAGGCTGTCCCCCCCAGCCCGTGGAGGGGAGCGGGGGAGCAGATGCCCACCTGCAGCCTGGAGAGGACCCCACGCTGGAGCAGTCAGATGCCCCCCAACATGTCCGTGACTCCATGGGAAAGCCCACACTGGAGCAGTCTGTGACTGAAGAGCAGCCCGCAGAAAGGACCCATGCCAGAGAAGTTCGTGAAGGACTGTCTCAATGGGAGGGATGCCACGGTGGAGCAGGGGAAGAGTGAGGAGTCCTCCCCCGGAGGAGGAAGAGGCACAGACACAATGTATGGCAAACTGACCGCAACCCTCATTCTCTGTCCCCCTGCACCACTGGGGGGGAGGAGGTAGAGAGAACTGGAAGTGGAGTTGAACTTGGAAGCAGGGAGGGGTGGGGGGAAGGTGTTCTAAGGTTTGGTTTTACTTCTCATTATCCTGGTTGTGATTTGATTTGGAGTAACTTAAATTGATCTGGTTTCTTCCCCACGTTGAGCCTGTCTTTTGCCTATG
>JAVJGG010000007.1:3420751-3445709 GCA_035590195.1 Aviceda cuculoides | reverse complement strand
GGGGGAAGGTGTTCTAAGGTTTGGTTTTACTTCTCATTATCCTTGTTTTGATTTGATTTGGAGTAAATTAAATTGATCTGGTTTCTTCCCCAAGTTGAGCCTGTCTTTTGCCTATGACCATAACTGGCGAGTGATCCCTCCCTGTCCTTTTCTTGACCCACAAGCGTTTCTTTATATTTTCTCCTCATCCCACCAGGGCCGGGGGGAGGAGTGAGTGAGCAGCTTCATGGAGCTTCGTTACCAGCTGGGCTTAAACCACAACAGTTGTACATCCCAATTTTTAGTATTTGTATTGTGTTTACATGGCAAGGTTTGGGTAGCAGGAAGGGGGGACTGCAGGGGTGGCTTCTGTGAGAAGACACCAGAAGCTGCCCCCATGTTGAACAGAGCCAGCTCCAGATGGCTCCAAGACAGACCTACTGCTGGCCAAAGTTGAGCCCATCAGCAATGGTGGTAGCACCTGTGCGATAACATATTTAAGAAAGGGTGAAAAAAGCTGCACATCAGCTACAAGAGAGGAGTGAGAATATGTGAAACAAACACCTATGAAGACACCAAGGTCAGTGAAGAAGGAGAGGGAGGACGTGCCAGAGCAAAGATTCCCCTGCAGCTTGTGGTGAAGTTCATGGTGATGCAGGTTGTCTCCCTGCAGCCTATGAAGGACCATGTCAGAGCAGATATCCAACCTGCATCCTATGTAGGTCCCCATGCTGGAGCAGGTGGATGTGCCCTGAAGGAAGCTGAAGTCTGTAGAGAGCCCACACTGGAGCAGTCCGTTCCTGTAGGACTGCACCCTGTGGAAAGGGCCCACACTGGAGCAATTCTTGAAGAACTGCAGCTCGTGGAAAGAATCCATGCTAGACAAGTTCATGAAGGACTGTATCCCATGGGAGGCACCCCACACAATCCTTGTTCCTCATCCCCCTGCATCACTCAAGGGAGCAGGTAGAAGAGTTGGGAGGACATTGAGCCTGGGAAGAAGGGAGGTGTAGGAGGAACACATTTTAAGTTTTGCTTTATTTATCACTGTTCTCCTCTGTTACAATTAATTAGCAATTAAATTAAATTAAATAAATTCATTTCCTTGAGTCAGGTCTGTTTTGCCCATGACAGTAATTAGGAAGAGATCTCCCTGCCCTTATTTTGATCCACGGGCTTTTAATTGCATTTTTCTCCCCTTGTCCTGTTGATGGAAAGGAAGTAATAGAGCAGCTTGGTGGGCACCTGGCAGTCAGCAAAGGTCACCCCACGACAATATTGCACCAGGCCAAAAAAACCCAGTATTAAGAACCTACAGAGCTGAAGAAATTCTGATTTACTGTGGAAAGATTGGAATAGGCCCTCTTTATTTGGAAAGTTCTTTGACAAAGCTCCAATAGACAGGTGTCTGCTTTCACCATCAGCTACACAGTAGATAACAACAAAATAATATTTGAAAGGGACTATGCCCAAAGTGGATGCAATGTTGAGCATCATTCCAAGGGAGAGTATCTAAACAGATGGTCAATTGTACATGAGTGATATGGACTGACAACATGAAATTGTGAAGAGGAACATAATAATATAGATAAAATTCCAAAGACTAAAAATACTGTTCCTCAAGAAAAATGAAAATTAAAGGCACTATTTAAGGAGCATAATGTATGAAAACTAAACATTAAAATGATGTTTAAAGAAATCAAAGTGCGAAAGTGTACTTTCAGTAACTCATCAACTGAATCAGAGCTCATTTTCACCAGCATACTTCAAGCCACCAGTCTTGAAAACTAACTTTAGAACTAAGGGCCTCAAATGCATGTTGACAAGGTTCTTTTGTTATATGCACTGGAGGAGCAGCAAGGATTGACCATACAGTGGACCACAACATCACTATACAAGGTCTACAAAAACAGAATGAAAAGGTCAGGCCCTAGAGTAGTTAGCCATAAACTTGTGCACACAAAGATAGAAAAGGAATAAGGCTTTTAAATTCTGTCTTCTTTTGAAAATTCATTCTTTTAATAGAGTGAAATAATCTTGCGCTTTCCACCTCAGCTTTATTAGCAACTATTAATGTTTAAGTTTTAGTTCATTTCACTGGTGCAAGCCCAGGATCAGTAAGCATTCTCAGACAACTGCAGCCTACACAGATTTTATAGAATATATATAATATATACAACCATTAAAAAAATACATCATCAAAATGCATGACAATGTGCAGTTATATGTTATGTAACTTCCGTAATTCATATACCCAATGAATAATGGGACCAAGCTAATGTATAATGTGACATTGCCTTGACTCTGCCTTAAAAGAATAATGAACGTTACAGTTCATTTTTCCTGTTACATAAGCACATTCACATCACATTTATAATCTGGCTTCTACATATAAATCTGTTATTGCCATACTTCTGATACATATCGTACATCCTAGTGTATATAGCTTATGGTTATTATTTTTAATTGTTCTGTTCAAGTGCAATACACTCATAAGACTTCCCAGTTTTTACTAGTTATAGAAATAGACCTCAATTCCTAGGCAGGTCAGCTTTTGTTTCCTCTCACTCTTGAACTATCAAGACCAAAGCCTTATAATGTTCTGGAAAGAAGAGTGCAGGGTGAATGATGTAATTGTAGTTAGACAACTTTTTTTCTTTAAGACATCCAACTATATTACAGCTGTGTAGCAACACAACTTTAACCATGCAAATGCCTTAAATATTCCATAACTCACTGAAAGAAAATGCCTTATCTTTACCAGAAACCTTATTTGGAGAAAAGGCAAAGTCTTCCAACAGAACAAAAGGAAATTTTCTTTCTTTCAGCAACATAGGTATTTTTCAGTGGACATCTAACAATGCTTATTCATGTCAACCGTTGGTGAAGGAGGGTGACCTTAACTGTGATCAATAACATAATCAAAGATCAATATAAGAGGGGAAAACTATACATCAGATGAGTAAATGCCTCCAGGTTGTGGGGACAAAATAAGAAGGGTGGAAGGGAGGGAAGTAGGGAGAGAGTGAAGCTGCTGTCAGAGGCTTTGAGGGACATAAAGACAAGAAACTTTATCTTAAAACTGACTTGCTTTAGAATAAGAGGGGAAAATCAGCAAAAGTAAGAACAAATGCTTCCATAGAAAGCACTCCTACCAACTGTGGACTACACAGGTTCCCTTGGCAGGACACATCAGACTGGTAAGAGGAGCTGTGAGTTTCAAATCACAGGGTTTAGCACAGGGTCATTCAAGAGGCAGACTATAAAAGGAGGCTTTCTGCTTCTTTTCAGTTCTGCTTGATGACAAATACTTCTAGAAATTCCACTGACAGCCTCTACATTTGTAGTTAATGCATTGCAGGATGGAAACCAGTGCTGGTGGGTTTCATATAACTTGTCCACAAAACTAGTGTGTATCTGGGGAACAGAGAGAAAGTGCTGTGGAGATTCACATTTGATCACAGAGAAGCTTATGGGGATTATAAAGAAGAAGGGGAGAACTGATGCTGAAAATGCGAAGTTGTGCATAGTTAAAATAGATTCTTACTCTTCCTGGTGAGGGGAAGTGAGGAGACTCTTCAGTAAATTTGTATGCATATATTACTTTATCTTCCTACTTCTAGTCAATTAAATTGAATTGAAACCTTAGTCCTGTGCGTTGTCCATTTCCTAAAACCTGTATATCACTGTTATACCAAAATAAAGGCTATGACAAAATCTCTGATGGTTAGTATAGAAACTGCAAATTATGGAATATTTCTCACTTCTTTAGGAACTTGAGATTCAATTTCAGTGACCAATTTAATGCTTCAGACCAGAAGAAAAAGCAGTAATTCTCCCAGAATTGATGAAACTGACAAATGAATGAGCATATCAGCTAGAGGCATCTCTCCTCAGGTGGAAGTTAATGAAGTCAAGATCTTGACTTAGGTATTAGACTATGTTCATAATACATGACCTGCAGTTTGCTAAGTGCCAAGGGAAAACTGAAAGGCAAGACAGGCAAAAATAACATTTTCTAAGATCCGAGATCCCTGCTTAGGAAACAGGGAACTTCGAATTATTCTACTAATTGGATTTGTGAGGTATTTTTTGCTTTTTTGTTATTCATCTCATTGAAAAAGGCTTATTAACTTCCAATGCCAATATAATAATGTTTTACTCAAAGCCAGCTGTCTGCTTTCCACATTAGTCTAGCACAGTGATCCAAAATCATTTCTGCAATACATTAAATTACTTCAGTATTTTTATGGTAGCTCTTCTTGATATATTACTCATTCTTAAGAACATAATTTACATAAAAAGCACTGCATTAAATACAGACATAGTTCCTGGATTTAGAACAAAACCAAAAAAAGACATTTCTTCTTAGACAAGTGTTGAACAAAGATCAAAGCAAAATCACACTTACTGATACTCACACGACGTTTGTTGGGTTTTTTTCTCTCTCCCTGAACCAATGAATCTTGGATACTTTTCTTCACAGACAAACAATGTGGAAGGGAGGAATGGAGAGCATTTGCTTCCTGCCTTCATGAGCCGCTTGCTCAATCACCAAAAGTGGGTCTGAATTTCCTTGGGTACCAGAAAGACGTAATCACAAGCTTCCAGCATCCCTCCCACTCTGCTGTTGTGGAAGAGAGGTGCCACTGCTACCACTTTCTCTGGTTGCTTACCAAAACGATCATCAGTGGGATTGTTGAGGAGACCCAGTTTTATTGGTGTTTGGCAAACATGACCATGGAAAACATGTATGAGAGAGACCCTTGAGTACAGTTAGATGAAGACATGCTTCATTTCCCAACCTTGAGCTAGCAAGGGCAGCATTCTGGCAACCTCATAATATGGTAGACAACATTTGCTAGACTTCAGTTTAGCATTTCAGCAACAGAATTCCCAAGTCACTCTTAAATGATTTAAGTTTCTTTGAATCTGGACCATTAACAGTTCTGCATGATCAGTAAGAGCTAGCTTTATAAAAATAGAAGTGCTTACAACTATATGAACATATTTGGAAATGGTGAAATATATATGTAAATATCTGTCAGTGGCTAATCAAATGGAGATTTTTGCTTTTCCACATGAATGGCAAAATGTACTAGCCATTTGGCGGGGCACATGCTTGATTTGAAATATGCCTACATAATCCAAACTCAAGTATGCAGTAAAAATAAGTTTAGTAATATTCCCAGTTACAAAGCTACCCACTTAAAATGGATAATAAATTTATAACCAAAATGAGATTTTCTAATACACCCACTATACAGACAACAGAATATACCTTGCCCTGTACCATATTTTGTAAGAACATGAGTAATTTTGCATGCACACACACAGTTATATATATAATGCATATTAATATATACATACACACAAACTGATGCACACATATACTTTTTAAACATTTTTTCATACTTTGACATATATGACATATAAGTCAAACATTAGTGTTCCTTTATTTTAACTCAATTCAGAAACTTGAAGCACTTCTTGGTTTTGAAGTTAAATCTGATAACCTTGAATGCAGCTATTTTTTCTTATTGTCAACAATAGTTATGTAATTAAACTGCTTTGAATGACATCTAATTATATCTCAAAACAGACTAAGATTCTGTGCTTTGGATTTTAGATTTGACCTAATGAAGTTTAGATTAAAATAATTTATTGAAGAGACAGTAGGTGTTCCTATAAATAACTACCTACCTACTTACAAATCTGCATCAAATTTCTGTTTTATTTTATGTGGACATATGTTGATTTTATCCTTTTGTTGAACAGTCAGCAATAGCCATGATAGATATGAACCCTATATTCTTTAAAAAAAAAGAATCCAGAAATGAGGATAAATCTTTCTAATAATGGCTAACCACTACACCACATTCATATCATTCAGACATGCCACAGCTAAAAACAACTTCATCACAAAATCTCACAGTCCTGGAGGGGCATGCCAAGGAAACTTCATTTCTGTGCCATCACATGGCACCACAGTAATATGGAGACCTGGTAGTGCACTTTTGCAAGCCTAGTTTGGCTTGTCTGAAAACCTACATTTTAGAACTGTCGCTGTTTTGGCAGGTCGGTGCAGCAGGAAGCAAGCACTCCTCGGGCACCAGGGAAGCCTACGACAAGCCCGAGGCGTTCTCCAGGCTGGATTAACAGACTGATGCATGAAGCTGTGCAGAGACCAAGACTCCAAAGATCACTTTTATACACCTCTAGTGAAAGAGAAAGGCCTTCAAATCTGCCTCCTTTTTTGCAGGGCAGTTACATAACAGTTCTTAACTCCTGACATAAGTAATAGTTATTTGAGAAACAGAAATGAGAAGCATTTCAGGGCTTAAAAAGGGTCACTTTAGCCTGAATACTAGCATCACATTAAAGATTACTTTTCGTTGCCTTCAAACATTAACCTCAGGATACACAAGAAAGAGTTTGGTTTCTTTCTCGTATATACTATTGTAAAGAGTGACAGGTTAGGACAAATTTTTCTTGATTCTCTGTGGGGTTTCACAACCCACATGTAACTCACTCCAGTTCCAGGTAATCAACTACCAACTTTGAATCAATACTTTACAGGTATCTTCATATGCAATACTAACAAATACTTGATAATAAAGTGCAGTCACTGGTGTGACTGCAATGTTGTCATTTTTTGACATCTTCAGACAGCACTCTTAAGAGATGGGCAGATTTGCCTGTATTAACAGGTTTATCTTAATTTCAGACAATGTTTTCCCCCAAAAGATGCTTCACTACCGACTTTCTGAACATTAAAGAAGGGAAAAAGAAAACACAGGACTCTGGATAGATAATTAGACAGATAAGCAGTCCTTCCTTTCTTCCTTGTGCTACATTAATTCCTACAGGTTGGAGCTAAAATAAGATGCTTACAGTATTGATGTTCATATAAACAGATTCCTCGTTAGTGGGCAGGCCTTTCCTGCACAAAATCATAAACTGAGGTCTCTGTTTCAGAATAAAATAATCACTAACATTACTCCCTCCTTAGACAAACAAATTAAATCTAAGCAAGTGTTTGCATCCCATTGACTTCCAAAAGATTTTAAAATGTGCTCACATGCTACTTTAAACAAAAGCATTTGAGAATTGTGTGGAATAAACATGTGGCCATATAGGTGATAAAGGACATGTAATTGACCTCCATAGTGTTTTAGATCATGCTTTATATAACTCCATGAATTCCAGAGAAGAAATCTGAAAATAAGCCAGGGTTTGAGTAGTTATTTGAAGTCTAGCTCACTCTATCATTGCTGCTTTGACTTTCCATCCTCCCATCTCAAAAAGACAGTGGAATAGACTGTTTTAAGTTAAATTCAGTATGTCGTTCAGCTCTGGCTGTCAGTAATTTAGAAAACAAACTAAAAAGCGTCTTTGGGACTTAATTCTCTATTATAGAGGCTTTATTTTCAACAGACAGGCAGAAATTAAAAAGCATTTTCCTACCGCAGTGTGACATTTATAATGCAGGAAGGTGAGCAATTAGATGAGAAATTAAAAGATAAGCGAAATAGATTAAATTAGTAACTACTACACGTTCATATCATTCAGAGAAGCATACTGAATATTTTACTTCTGATCAATTTGATGGACTGGCTTGGACTGACCGCTGTCATTAGCCAGTATACTACCCAACGCTAATAGTACACACTTAATCTAATCAACCAAAGCCATTTGGCTGCTGGAATGATTCAGGTTAGAGGAGAGTGTTCGTTACATGCAGACACAGGAGGAGAGGTAAGCCGGCATCACGAGGCTCAGAGCCTTGTCCAACCCTACGCTCACTCCTCCCAGCAAAGAGCCTGGCTTTGACTTCAGCGCTTCCACATATCCTCAGAGCAGCTGAGCCAGTAACAGTTTTCAGATAAACGTCCCAGCTACTGCATAATTTCAAGATTAGATTTAGGAGACTGGTTTGGGTCCAATTCTCAGAATAAATTTAAATAAACTATGTGCACAAGTGCAACTTTCTTGGTTTATATTACTCATAGATAAATAATCATGAGAGTGCCTCCGAATAATTCAATACTGATTTCTCTCCATAAAACTATTTTAATCAAATGACAATTGTGTGCAGTACTTAGAAAGACTAAGTAAGCAGAGAGCTTTAAAAGACAAAGCAAGCGGAGAGGTACTTGGGGGGCTGCGAGGCAGACAATGTGAGTTTACCAGCAGCTGCTGAGAGTCTAGACTTACACATCCCATAAAACTAGCAAAAGGTTATCACTTCCTCTTGGATAGTAAATATAAACCACTACTGAACAATGTTTGCTCTTTCAGAATCCAAATTTTACACTACCGAATTGTTGGAGACTCCTAAATTATAATTAAGACAACTCACACTGAAGGCTTCTTTAGCATGAAAAGCCTATACATTAGACTTTTTCTATTTAAAAAGCTTTGTTGGCATTATTCTAAATGCTATTTTATGCCACACTTTCACTCAAAATATAAAAAATTTTTGCTCCTTTAGTAAACTAAGTGAATACACAAGGACTCTTGTTCACAAGATGAAAAGTGAAGGTATAAAGTAAGAGACAGTTTCAGGACTCCTTGACAAGCAACACTAAACCCATGATTTCTTAATTTTCCCATACTGCAAATGGTGTAGGCAAAGCAAAAGACATCCAAGCTATTATTATGTCACACTGAATGATAGTGAAGGGCACTCTGGCAAGCTGAACATAAAATGCATCCTTCGTTTCAGCAGGCAAGCCCTGTTTAGTAAAGAAGATGTGATATCCTGGCATAACAGTAAAAATGAGTGAAAAATTATACTTGTTTTTCAGGATCTAGAATAAAAGATGCCATCAGAGAAACACAGCATCTTCTAATTTATAGTAATTTATACCCATAGTATCCAGATGGAGGATAAAAAAAAGCTTTTCTATAAACATACACAGGGAAATGTCATTGCCGAATGCTTCCAATTTGACTTGATTTATGGGAAAACTCTATTATCTTCCAGGAGCTAATATCCTGAAATAATAAAAAATAAACTGTTCAGGATCTCCATCTTGCCTACATGGATAGTATGAGCTGTAAGATCTATTTTTAGAAGAAAGAAAGGGAAAAAAAAAAAAAGCAGCAATAAAATCACTTCAGGGATTGACCTGAATTAAGGGAAAACCCATAATCTGCATCACTCCAGGAAGTGTTACTCCTTAGACTGTAAATTCCTCCCAGGTAGCCACCAGGCAATGGGAAAGAGAAGGGAAAGGAGGAGGAAGTTAAAGGAAGATTGTTGGCAGTCCGCACTTGTTTCTTTATTAACAAAATACAATGAAAACTAGGACGCTTAATTTCTTTTAATGCTTTTAAAAACTGTGAAAAATCATTGCCAAGAAAAAGTGATGCCTCACATGTTGACTAAGGAATAGGAGTGAGTGACAGAGCACATGTGGGTGTCTGTGCGTCCATGTATGTACAGACAGAAGGTATGATGTGGATTCACACTACCTAATAGCCTACTTGTATGGCATGAATTTAGTTTTCCTCACTGTTCGGGGAAGCAGAGCATTCTGAAATGGAGAACTTTGTCAGGAGATATACCAGTCTTCCGACTAATGTATTACTCTTAAGAGTATGTTGTACGTCCTGGTCTGATGCTTACTAGCTAAGCTGTGGTACCTGGAGGAAGGAAGGTCGCCCCTGGCTCCCCCTGGATGGTACTAGCACTCAAACACAAACGCATCCCAGTTCACAGACAGCAGCTGGGGAACCACGTGCCTTTGCAGAGTGCAAACTGGTTGGTTTAAAACCACTAGCTAGTCTTAAGAAAAGGAAGGAAGACAGACAGGAGCTTCCAATGTGAACAGGCAGAAGATGGGACAAGCCAATTTACTTCTTCACTAGCTTGAATTTTGTTCAGATTTATCAGTTATAACTTTTGGCCTGAGTTCTGGCCTTCACTCAAGCTAGAGGCATATAAGCTATTTTAGGCATAAAATTACTTTGCACTACAGGCAATTAGTGAGGCCAAGAGGCCACCAGAGAACTGCACATGATGAATGTAATAGCTAGCGGGAAATCCTGGAGGGTTTTTGACCTTGTTGCTAATTTTTTTTTTTTTTTCTTTCTTTGGGAATATCCTGAAAAGATCACACAGCTGGGGCAACACTGTTGCCTCAGAAAGAAACGATGAGGCAATTCACTTGTTACAGAATTAATAGTTTCAGAGGCTGAAGACTTATAAACAAAAACATTGAAAAGATCTTAGTACCAATACATAAGCAATTGTTAACAGCAGTTTGCCCAACTTAAAATCCAGTAGGCTTAATGTTCTTTGAAAAAAAAATTCTCAGAGAGGAGGAATCAGCAAAACACATTGCCAGAGTTCTGCAGAAACGCAAACCAACGTGAGGTGGGAAGCAGCTGCTGCATTGTGAGTAACACCGTTCAGCACGGATAAAAATAACATAACTGAAAAAACTCCAATGAGTTTGTATGATACACTTCCATATTTCTTTCCAAAAATTAAAAGGGAAGTTCCTTAAGACAATACAGCATTGAAGCCGTAGGGAAGGCTGTACTGAAATCACTGTTGCTCAGCAGGACACCTCCGCCCCCAGCATTCGACAAGCTAATCTGGGCACTGCCAGCACGGAGGCTGCAGCAGCCCAAATTTCACGTAGGCACTAAGGCTGCCTTAGAGCCTATTCAAAGTCTCCGGCAGCTTTTGAAGCTCACGTTATGCTTAATGGTGTGGCAGCTACATTACAAGCTACTTCAAGTATAAAACAAGCTCTGTTGCATATACACAAGCTGCAGCCACTGCACTGCAGATATATCCTATGTCTGCTCCTTTCCAGTTTGGTGTTGACAGTTCTTTTAGACAGGTTTGTATTTTTAGGTGTGTAGACAGCTGCTCTGAGGAGGTTATGTCTCCTACACAGAAAGGAGGATTAACTGGCTAAGAGTAGTACTCCTTCACTTGGTGTACAGAGAAACCAATAAAAATAAGTGTTAGACAAAAAACCCAGAAAGCATCAAAGTCTAACAGGAAATGTAATAACAACACCCCTTGGGTAACCACGAGGAACGCTCTGAGCTTCACTGGAGCTTGTCACCAGATACAGTGATAAATATGTATTCACATAAATCATTATGCCCACACTGATGGATAATACTTTACTCCAGCTGCCTATTACATGGAAGGTATTTTAACATCTCCTTGCAGAGCCTCAATAAAAGGAGCATCAAACGGAAGGTTTAATTTTTCATCATCGTATGAACACTCTGATTCCCGCGGGAGTGCTCTCTGCAAAGGCAGGTGGATTGTGCAGTCAGAGAAACGCAGCAGACCTATACCTTGTAATGAAATCAAAGAGCTCACTAAATCTAATACACACTCTAGCTGAAATTTGAGCTTCAAAAGCAACAGCCCACAACTTCAGAGATTAAACCTAGCAGAAAAGCACTGATGGTGCTGTTAGATGTACTATTTTAGTGTCATTCTTGCCTCACATGAAAAGTTTCTTCTGAAAGATAGAGCCAAGCTGTGTGGGCTTGATACTGCCATTAAGTCTTGTAACTGCATTATTTTACTGCATGCTTAACAATGCTGAAAAATGGAGATTTAGGTTTTCTTTTCTAAAAAGTAAGGAGACTTCCACATAAGCTGGATTTGATTCTTTTACTTATGTGGGGCAGAGTGTTTGTTTGTTTGGTTTAATGCCTGTTCAAGACCTTTTCCTTAAAAAGAAAGGCTGCAGCAACGAAAGTAGCATAAAAGAAAACAATTATCCTTTTTTTTTTTTTTTTTATATGGAAAATAGAACACATACCTCCATGTGAGTAGCCCTACTGCAGCAAACACATTTAGAGGAAACATTACTCCAGCTTTATATTCTACAAAAAATTCAAACATGGTAGGTGGCACTTGTCTTGACCTGTTTGGTTTCTGATTTGAGATTCTGGGAGCAGTTCAGTTGCCTAAATCTAAGTATCTCTGAGATATCCTAAGGTATTTAAGTGATATGCATAGGCCAACAGATACAACATAGGACCTATAGGAGACCCATGCTCTTCAAGAGCTGGAACTAGAAGGTAGGGGAGATTACCATACGGCATATTAAATGGTACTCAACATCTACAGTAAAGGAACTGAATCAAGCCCTTTCGATATTTAAAAATATTTACCTAATGCCTTGCTAGTGTACATAACTTCAAAGAGTGCAGTTTATGATAAGGTAGAAGTCTGCAAGAACCTTTGTAGGAAGACAGGGTTCTTCCCCTAAAACACCCTGAACTTGGAGTGAGGTTTTGCCACCTTGGGAGATCCACCTAGAAAGCTCTCATCAAAACTGAAACAACGTGGGAAACTACGACACTGTCGACCTTCAAGAGAAACCTTAAGAATAGCTAATCAAAAAGAATAATCCTTACTGAGTCTTATATTACATTATTCATCATGCCTTTGTCTTCATCTATTCATTTTTTACTTCTTGCTGTGCACGGAATTATGAAAATAGAGCACGAAAATCTCATCTCACTCATACTCCCCCTTCAGTCCTTATACATATATATTCGGGGCCCACATTATGCTTCAGAAGCCAGTGGAAGCTCTGGATTTCCAGAAGAAATTGAAGGTGGCTGAACCACCATGGTGTTTGTTCAAGTTTGTATATTCTTGGTTACAGCAAACCAGGGTAATTCCACACAAACTTGTCAGAAACCAATTCCAGCAGGACCACAGACTGAAAGCAGCACTGGCATAGCATTTCTCACAGATGGATGAACTCAAAATGCCATTGTCACTCAATCTTATTATAAGTTATTTTTTACTTAAAGAAATCACACGAGAAAGCTTGAGGACACACACTACTACCCCTAACATTGTGTTTCTCAGAATTCAGCGTGTTATGTCTGAATATGAACAAATGGTTTCACCATTCCTATTACACCTTAATACCGCTTCAAAAAAATCTCTTTTAGTTCTTGTATTCTCATTTCCTTCCCGTGTACATATTAGCAAACTGCTCCAGGAAGGGTGGTTTCTATTTCTTATAGTCTGATACTGATGGATGTATTTAATTTTCCATTGCCCACACCTTACCACTCCTATCCAGCATCTATAACATTCTCTTTCCTCTCCATTCTCTCTGATAAATGGAAAGTACTATCTATGATATTCAAAGCCAAATGCAAATGTCTCTACATCTTTGGGAGACTCTTCTCAGTGAGGGAAGCAGCTATAAGAAGAACCTTTACTATTCTTGAACCTATCATTAAAAACAGCCGAAGAAGGTCTAATTTTATCCTTTTTTTAGGAAAGAAAGAAGTTTGTCTTCCATTTCCTACCACAATTTTGATTTAGTATCAAAATTAAATATCCTTTCATATTGTCTGCCAGACAGCAGTACATATTAGCTATTCTCTATCCTCCCTCACTGTACTACTTTATTAATGTGAACTCAGGGTCTCCTGCCCTCTTTCATAATTTCTAATTATCTATAGACAATATTATAAGGAATGTCCATTAGCATAAAGATTATTTTTGGCATGGTAAGACACATTTTAAGGCTATCAATCTTTCTCCAGACTGAAAATGACATATTTTGCCACCTCTGGGTTTTTCGTTATAACTTTTAAAAAGTAGTATTCCATGTAAAGAGGTTAGATTCACTATATTATGTTTTCATTTTATTCCCAGCTATTTTTATTCCACTAAGTTCCAATTTAAAGTTGAAGCTTGCCATCATGTATAATGACTGACAGAAACTTTAAAAAGGATAATTTCATCTTCCCCCTACATTCAGCAACAGTGTTTAGAGTTTGGTCTGTCATGCTGTGAAACTTGCTTGGCTCTGCAATCTGCAAATGCACTTCTAAGTACCAGAAAACGTCTGTGTGAGCATCAGGCAGGAAACAAGTTCACCATATGAAAAGGCTTGTCATTTGAAAATACAAGTAGGACATACATGGCCCACAAATGCTAGCCCTCCCTGTAGGAAGAAACATCTACTTTCTAGCTCATGTATTCTTCAACATTTAAAGCTAAGCCTGTATGTGACAAGTATGAGATCATTCACAGAGGCACTGTAAAACACATATGCATATTTATATTACATTCAAAGGTAAACTCAAAAAGCAGTCTTTCTTGTTCTATGTGTTTGCAAAATGTTGGTAAATGTTGCCTAATTTGAAAAGGCTTTTTAGCACACGGAAACTGCCGAAGGAGGTCAGAATTTGCTGATGTGCTCTCAGCCATGTAGAAGAATAAATTACTTACTCCTCCAACCTTACTTGTCCTACCCAGAAATTGCTTTGGTCTAACGACTCCCTTGGTGACTGCCCAGTGGATTCTCCCTTCCTGTTATAGAGGCGTTGAAGCTATACATCAAGAGAAGGCAGAGGTTTACTTTTCCCAACTTGCAGTCAGCGCAGCAGAACAGGCACAAGGCAGGAAATGAGAGTCCCTCTTTGAAGGACTGTACTAGTTCCCTTCTCTTTCCCGATCTTCCCTTGCCCAAAAGAAGACCACGGCAGGAAATGAAACATCATTTCTTCCTCAGGCTTCCTCTAAGAAGAGCAGTTACCAGCTGCTCCTTGTGTTGACACATGCTGAAAGACTGATACTATCCCAATTCATCTGCTGTAGGCTTGGTATAGAGCAAAAACTATTTTATATAGGAGAATGAGAAAGACCAGATGAAAAACTCCTGCATTTTTATCTTTTTTCAGAATGAAAAACTAAGACTACAGGAAACATTTGCTAGAAGTTTTGAAACAGAAAGCAGCAGCTTGGCAGAATAAATCACCAAGCTCTTGCCATTCTGTATATTGTTTCTAAAACAACTGCTTCTGCTCCCTGAAGGCATTTAACAGTGGACATAGTTTAACAGCTGCTAAGCATGTAAAACTGTCTACTTAAAAATGCCTCTTGGAAGTTTTACACAACTTGCTCAGCTCCCACACATATTTCATAAAAAAAAAAAAAAAAATCTATTCCCACCAAGAAATCAGCTCAGAGGTAATCTCAGGTAATCTGAGAAGCCTTTCATTTTCTGCATGCTATAAATTTTTATTCCTTCTTTCTAAGGCTGTGTTTATCTTTTCTTCCCAGATCTATTGCTTCTTATAATCAGCATCTGATTAAGCCACCCTATTAAAAAACCTAACAGTATACAAATACAAATAAACAACTGCAAATTTTTCAGGTAGTACTAAAATTCCTGACAATTGGGCCTAAAGGTATGAGTTCATTTGAAACTAGATATTAATTCAGAATATATACACCAGTTTTTATCTCGCTTTTACTGGAACTTAAGACAACCTTCTTTCTACTTCAAAAAGTCATTCTATATGCATGCATGCACTTCAAAATCACTTCAGTTTTGGCTTTGAAAGCAATCAACATTGCTATTTGTATACAAAACTATGTGAACATTTTGGCCTTGTGGCTTGCAAAACCTAAAAACTGTAAAGTTTTTACAGGGTGTAGTATGATTAGGCATACAAGCATGTATGTGCCCTAAACACAGAGCTGTATGACCTTAGTGATTAATCTGTTTCTGTCTTTTAACAACGAAGGTGAAAACACAACAAAGCCATTGTACAGGTTCCACAGAAAATGCTAAGTTTTTAATAGTTCTTTCAAGTCCTACAAAATTCTATAGTAACTGGACAGTAATCTATTCATTTTGAGGACAGAAAAAACCCACCTTAACAAAGGCTTATTATTCTACATTAAACTCTGTAAAATTTATTTTAAAGGAGATGGAAAGACTCTTTTGGAGGCTTCTCTCAATTGGCACCTATTATGGTTAATGGAAAGACTTGAACTGACTTTTTATATACCAGATAGACACTAGAAAAGATGGATATTACAAAAAGTGATAAGCATATGCAGAGCAAGAGGCCAGTGATATACGGCAGCAGAAATTTACTATGAATTAATCCACCCCTTGATGGACTAAAATAAAAGGCAAATATTGTTATCTTGCAATGCTCACAAAATATTCACAAATATTCAGAACACCTAGGAGCATTCATGAAGGAAAAAAAAAAAAAAGGAATGTTTAAAGCACAGATGACAAATGCAGATCAAGAACAGCATCAGCCATATCTCTGAAAGCAGGCTTAAGGAGTCTTTTGTCCAAAGTGCTGTCTGGAATGCAATGGTGCATTGGAAGCACAGGTGAGAATCGCACAGCCATCATGAACTTACCTTTGCAAAGATCTAACTTCTGGAATTAATTTGGCTTGAGAAAGTATTAAGATTACATTAAAGCATGACAATATTTATTCTAGTTATAGGTAGATATACAGATTAATTTTGTAAATAGAATTAGCCTGAGCTAACTTGTACCATACCACTCCTGTACTATAATCAAACGATAACAGCAACAACAAAGCTTTTTAATTTTCACAGCCAAGGATCTTTTCATGGTCTAGTCAAAGATAAAACAATTGCAATAGGCAGACTTTCAAAATACAACTGATGACTGCACTATATTTTCTGTTAGTATGCGAAAGAATGGAGTTATAAACGTAGCAGCACTCAGAATACATCTGTGCTACACAGAGACACAGAAGCTTCTCGGTGCCCACAGAGGCCTCATATGTGAAAACTCTGTCAAGCTGTTGAGATCCCTAGCTCTCAGAATTTAAACTAGGTCTTCAGTGCTTTTTTTAAAAAAGTACTTTTGGGGAGAGGAGAAAACATTTAGCAGGAGCGCAGCTAAATGAACATAACTGTGAATTCATACAGCCATGATTTTCTTTTAATCTACTTCAGCAGAAGTTAAATTACCACAACTACTGGTGTAAGTCCACTATTTAAAGTAACTGAAATCTAAGTTGCTTCAAAAACATTATTTTCTGGATAGATAAAGTCTATGTAGAAAAAAGTCAGTGTTAGCAGAATAGTCAGTGCATGCATTTGCCTTACATACAAGAATGGAAGCGGGAGGTTTTGTCAGTAGAAGTGACTGCTGTGCAGCACCTCAATTATTTCATGTCAGAGTCCAGCCTGAACGGCTGATCAAGGCAGGCTCTACAGGCCTTTCTAGATGGTCAGTGTGTGAGGAGTGCTTCTATCTGCTATGCGCTGCTTATTTTACAACTTGTAAATTCGTGTTGCCAGATTGACTTCATCTGTTTCATTAAAGCCTGCACATCGTGCTGCAACTGAGCTGCTGTGTGTTGGACTCAAGTAGAAAACCGGAATTCAGGCATCCATGGCAAAAACTGCGCTAGTGATTATTTGATTACTTATGCAGCAAGACCACGACATGAAGTATACTAGTATTTGAAACTGAGAAGAATGGCAGATTTCAGATTTGTCGTTTTCAGTGAAAATTAAGAATTGTTGGAATAAGCCCACATTACTTAAAAATTTCACCCAGTTTTCATTAAAGTAATTATTTTAATTTCAGTTGTACTTTGCCAATCATGGTGTGAAACTAAACACCGTGCTTTGGTACAAGCAGCCTCTTTGCTGGTATCCGGCGGTACACATTGCCCTCTCCTCTGCCAGTATTGCAAGCTATCAATGTGTTCTGCTGGGCAGAAACCTCTCTAAATAAAGCTCTGCCTTAAAACCTAACATAGGAAGAAAAACTCCACACATCTTAAAGGTTTTTTTAAACTTCAAGATAATTTGAGAATTTCAGCAAGCAGTATATATTTCACATTATTGCTCCAAAAGCCATCTGGAATAATGGCTACCCCAAGTTCTTGTGGTCTTGCTTTCTCTTGCAGTTGGAGCTCACAGTCTTACAGCAGGAGAAGGAATTAAGGAGAAAAAAAACAAACTAGTTTTTGATATGCTGAATTGATGAAACTTTTAACACTAGCAGTAATTGGGACAGCAGACCAGAGGCTGAACTCTCACATGATGCCATGCTGTCTTGTCAAAATAAAATAAAATTTAAAAAAAAAAAAAGAACTTAAGAAAGCTAAGAAGCTCAGCTGCTAGATCTTATTTCTTGAGTTCATGAAAAACACTTGCTAAAGCGTACACACACAAACCACAGTGAGACCAGTAAGACAGATGACAACAAGATCCAGAAACAAGAAATAAAGCATATTTGTTCTTGGAAACAAGGGAGAAGGTGTTAATCCTAGTGAAATAGGATTCTTGCAGTACTGGCAAAGTTACTGTCGGGACAAATTACTTGCTTCAGCAAATATCAATACAGAAGCAGGCCTGTCAGGGTGCCAGACTAGCTCAAACAACTGCCCTTCCAGCGAAGCATTTCTATTCCGCATATTTAGTTCATATTTCACTGCTTTTCTCCTGTTCCTATTTTTGCACCTTTGCTTCATGCCCTCTCCTTTCTGCAGGTATATTCCTGATCATGGCAAGAATTTGCGATTTAACACTAAACCCAAGTGGATGTAATGAAGAGGTTTTTTGGCGTAACTTGCACAGAATGCCTTCCTGAATGACACACATGAATAAAGCTATCACTGACGGTATTGCATTTCCCAAAAAGAAGATATGAATGAAAAACTAGTTTATGGCTATGTACATTTTGGTTATTCTGACACATTGAAATAGCTCTAGAAGAACACATCTTTTCAGTTCCCAGCATGTCAAAAAGGTTCATTTCTACCTTCATTCCATAGAAAATGGAACGACATTCGGAATTGTAACCACAGCACAGACAAAACTAAATGAGATCATAAATGATAAAATTCAGCATGAGAATAATATGCTCTTGAAAAGTCACTATATATCTATTTATAACCTGCTCCTACTACATGAACAAATGCGAACAATGCAAGCAAGCCCTAGCTTTGAAGACCTGGGGTGATTCTGCCACTACATGCTCAGGGTGCCTTCTTCCAGCTCTGATGGAAACATATTCCGTAAAACTCTATCAAACTACCAAAACCTCAGTTGTTATCCAGTAGCATCTGTAAGATCACACTGCATTTCAGCTACCTGTCTACAGTTCTGAAAATCACTTACAAACAGTATCAATTTAAACACTACAGGGAACATACTATTATGCTATGACAATATTATATTACCAAGTTCATCCAAGTTTGCTTAAGGATACAACAGAAACTTGGTTTTTACGCAATGCAATTTTTTCTATCTTTAAATGCTGTCAAGATATTAAAAAAAGCCTCTGTAAGATCCTCTACAGTATTCAGATGGAAACATATGGTGGGAAGGAAACTGAATAATATCAAAATAATGATAAGGCTATTGTGTACTAATTTTAATACTTGTATAGTATTGTATGCTAATTCTTACTAATTCTAGCCAATTACGTTGCACATAATGGAAGTCCTAAAGTGACCAGAATACAAAAAAATAATTTATCCAATAGTACTACAGAATTATATATCCAGAAAAGCTGGAATATAAGTAGTAAACAATTATATTTTGCACTAAAAAAATTGTTCAAGAAGCTGCCAAAACCATGGAATAGACAGAAAAATGCTTAAATTGTGAAAAAAAAATTTCAATTGTATGAATATATAAACAAACAAACAGTCAAATATTGTACGAGCAAACTACATTATATGGTAAAATATAGCCAGCAAAAGTGCCACACAATACACTTATGAAGCTTGCATTGTCAGAACATAATGGCACCGCAGTGAAAAAAAGACACAATGAAGAAAGAGATTAATCACAAAAGTCAAAATAAATATATAAAAGTTCATATTCATTAGAAAACTCTGTTGTGAAGAGCAACCCAATGCCAGATGGAATGATGTTGGTTAGGAAAGAGCAGTACCTAAACAACAGTCTAAGAAACACAGATTTTAAAAAGACTTTCTATTTGGAATTATATTACAGGGTTTTAGTATGGTTTCAGTTTTTAGCAGCAAATTCAATACTACCATCAGTGTAATTAGCAAGAGACAGTGGGCTTATTTTAGGTATATCTGTAGGAACTATATGCTCATGTGCATATTACAAAGCCACATGTATCTTCTTAAGTAATTTATTGTAAAAATAGATAAATAATTTACAGCTATATACCCACATTTTACCCACAGACATGCACATACAATCACAATGAAAAAAAGCAGTCTGGCACCACCAGAATGCAAATTATAATGACAACCACAAACAAACAGAAACTATGAATACAAATTCATCTTGATGTTGCTGTCTTACTCATTCAGGGAGTTATCCAAAGCTCACTAATATCAATGCAGAGTTCTCCATTGCCTCAAAGAGCTTTGAAAGAGATCTTTAACAAGAAAGAGAACTAGCCAGCATATACTTGTGACAAAAGTCAGTATGATTAGCAGTATTTTTATCCTGGGTTACCTTAAACTTTGCCGTGAATGTTCAGTTTGAGTACTCCAGAAAAGCTAACTCTCTGTTTAAATGTCAAAGTAGCCTACACAAAAGGAGTATGAAGTTCTTCCTTCTGATGGAGCAAATCAGTAAGGTTCCACTCCTGTGATCTTAAATGATTATTCTGGTTAAACCTTTTACCTATAAAACACCAAGACACACTAAACTGCCTCTCTCTACATGCACCATGCTAGTGGTATTTGGAAAGCAATCATTGCTCTATAGTACTGTGTGTGACAAACAAAGTATCAGACAGGCTAGGAGTACAAGTTTAAGACACCATCTGATCCAAAGCTGCATCACAAAGCCTAGATGAAAAAAAAAGACTGCTAAGTCTCCTAACCCCACAGGGGGTTGGGGACTGGAGAGAAAAACAAGTGCTCATTCTCGTAGCAATGGGACTGACACAAACACTGCTTGCTTTCTCTGTGCTATTACAAGGAGTTTGACAGCAGATGAGCAAGACTGGCATGACTATACACCGGAGATTCAAGCATTTATTTCATCACTGATCTAAATTCATAACATAGCTTAAACTAAAAGAGAAGAACAACTTTTAGAAGAGATTGTGCATGGGGTGGCAAGTAATAGAAACCTGGCCCTGTTTTTCCATAGTGGCATTCTGTAGCTGTGACCCAAGAGCTGTTTTCCTTACATAAAAAAATAAAATAAAGAAAAAATCAGCAATTATTTGTCCAATAGGAATAGGAAAAACTGAGTCACATAAAAGAAATAAAGATCCTAGAATACAAGTGATCCTTGGCTAGCCATTCATTCTCGTTATCTCTATCCTGCTTAAATGAGGTAAGTTGTCAAACCTCATCCTTGCTTAGCTGCTTTATGACATGCTCAGTTTCTACTGAGGCAATATCAATTATTTCTGAACATATCTTTGTTCCTATCTAGATTATCGTCACACAGATTTGACATAAGAACTGTTGATAAAAAGAAGAATCCTCTCTTTTAAGCTCATAAATGAGGATATTGCTTTTACCTGACAACTTCCCCAAAATTTTTATTGAGTCCAGGTGTGAAATCAGAGGAGAGTTTTTAATTTAAATTTAAAAAAAATTAATAAACTCCTAGGCATGAGGTAACTTGACATTTTTCATCCATGAGCTCTTAATCACATGGATGGTTACTGCCTCTGTAGGGGGAGCTCACCGTGAATGTGAAAACCTAAGATGAGAGAAACATGAAGAGAGCAGCTTTCTGAGAAGGCATCAAGTACCAGCTGCATTAAATGGACCCATGCTATTTAACACCCAGCTGAGGCTCTGACTGAAGGCAGAGAACTGCTGTATTTATAATATTAAGGCATATAAAGGAAAGAAATACAGATTATTAGACATATGCGATATTTCTTTATATACACCACATGTTCATAAAAAACCCACATGTGCCCCACCAACTGGCTCTGGAAAATTACAAAACCAGGTGTAGGATATGTCCCTGATGCATGATTTCTAATCCTTTTCCAAAAAAAGGTTACCTTTTCTGTCACTGGGAATCATCATGTCACCCTTCAAAAAAATCACTTTATGAATTAAAGTGGAGCTAGACTGCACAAAATGAGCACTATTATTTGGTCAAAATAATGAATTTATGTAAGCATGCTATATCAACAGTTTTCATATCTTTTCTTTCTTCCACTAGGAAAATGATCAGCACTGTTCTGATAACCTGGGCTACAAAGTAATGGCATGCACTGTGCGGAGAAAACATTAAATAAATCTGCAGCACAGAGCTATGCCAAGATCCATGCTATGAACTGTGAGAATTTCTCCTGCAACCACACTAGCACTTGTTTCATAAATTCTGGCTGATCAAGGGTAGAGGATAATTAATTAAGAGATTAAATTTAAATTCTGCCAAATCATCTATATGGTCATATACAAACAGAAATATTGAAATGGGTAACTACATGCATGGTTGGCACTCCACTACCTGAATACTAGACCTACATTTTTATCTATTACATTTTTATTCTTCTTGTACATCCATTTATGGCAACAGTTGCGTATCATCAGTTTTAGTGCTTTATCTATATAACCAGTCATTTTTCCGTGTCAGGAAATATCTGGAACCTATCCTGAGGAAGCAAAAATCTTAATATGGCTGGAATACAGGACTGTGAAACTTCAGAAGTTGAGAAACTATTTAAATGAAGATAATTTGGGGGGGGGGGGGGGATTAACCAACTGGGCTTGAAAGCAATGGCACTAGCTATAAGACTCATACTAAATGCGCCTTTGTAAGTTACAATACTGTTTGACAAGTCAATATCATCATATCTATAACCCCAGTAAATTTGCAGGAAATTCAATTATAGTGCAGCTTGGGTGTTGTGGACTCATCTTCATCCCACTCTTCTTAACAAAAAGCAATTGGAAACAGCACTGGATAAATCATTGGGAAATTTGTTAGATCTGGCAGTATTACTCATTTTCTTATCAGGAACTCTTCCATCTACCCTCTGTACTAAATGTGTCTTTTAGCTCAAAATTACTCGTGAGCTCTAACAACTGAGTGTAATCAATTCCTTCTATAGACTTTTACAGACGTTCTGGATTTCTTCCATTGCTAGCTCATTATTTTGCAAGGCACTTCTCAGTATTTGCAGATTTATCAGAAAATGTAATTGGTGCGATCAGCTCCATTGCCAAGGAGCGTCGGGTAGAATTTAGCTGACTGACCTGCAGCAACTGATCAAAACCATGGAAGTACTAAATGGGAAAATGGTTTCATTTTTGCAGCTCTTATAATTTTATGGTCTTCAGCCACAAGTTAATCACAGCCAATTGCACAGAACTGCTGATGTTGGGACGTTACATATTAATGGGGTTGCTATTTAAATGCTTCTCCGCAAGGTGCTGTTAAGACTTGGCTGTTGAGGAGGCTGGAGCAACATGTTATGCAAATCCATGCTGACCTGGAGCAGATCACACTGTCGTATGAAAATGTTTCATTCAGGCAGCCACAGGAGAAGTAAGAAAGAAGCTACTCACTTGCCTTCTGAATATATGGAGTAGACACATATATCAATATAAACGCTACATGTGGGAGGACAACATGTTTCATGGTGAATCTTGTTTCAATAAGGCTGCAGCACATAGACATATGTAGTCTACAAAGATTAAGTCACTAGGTCAGCAGCGGAACAAACAAAACATAAAAAGAAAAGAGAAATTTTCCATTTTTCAGTATTAAAAATGAAGTGTATTTGAAATTGATAATCTCAAAGCATGGCTCAAAAACGCTCAGAACATGGCCTGCAAAAGAACTTCATCATGAGTGTGGGCATTGACAGGAACTGATAACTGAGTTGGATCGCATCTGAAGATCTTTTTGTTGAGATGAGATTAGTGTGACTCCATCAGACCCCAGAGCTGCGTGCCAGCTCCAGCCTGTAACCTCACACTCGTTAAGTACACATAGAGTGTCAGCAAATGAACACGCTGTCAGAAGCACCTGTTGTAAAGCATGAAGATCCTGAAGGGCAAAGGAGTCCAGGAAGGCAGGACATTCTTCATGAAGGAAATCTTAAAGGTGCAGGAGCAGGCCGTCCCGGTGTGCTGAAAGATGAGCTGGTGGGGAAGAACACCGCCCTGGCTGAACAGAGAGCTTTGGCTGGAACTCAGGAGGAAGGAGAAAAAAAAAAAAAAAAAAAAAAGTTTTTGACCTTTGGAAGAAGGGACAGGCAACTCAGGAGCACTACAAGAATGTTGTGAGGTTACGCAGGGAGAAAATTAGAAGAGTCAAAGCCCAGTTAGAACTAACTTTGGCTACTGCCATAACGGACAATAAAAAAATGTTTCTATAAATACACTAACAACAAAAGGAGGGCTAAGGAGAATCTGCATTGTTTATTGGATGCGGGGGGAAACAGAGCGACAAAGGGTGAGGAAAAGGGTAAGGTACTTAATGCCTTCTTTGCCTCAGTCTTTCATAGTAAGACCAGTTGTTCTCCGGGTACCCAGACCCCTGAGCTGGAAGACAGGGAGCAGAATGAAGCCCATGTCTATGGGGCTGGATGGGATCCACCCAAGGGTACTGAGGGAGCTGATGGAAGTGCTCACCAAGTGACTTTCTATCAATTATCAGCATTCCTGGCTAACCAGAGAAATCCCAGTTGACTGGAGATTAGCAAACATGACGCCCATCTACAACAAAGGCTGGAAGGAGGAATTGCAGAACTACAGGCTTGTCAGTCTGACCTTGGTGGCAGGGAAGGTTATGGAGCAGACCATCTTGAGTGCCGTCACGTGGCACATAAAGGACAACTAGGTGATCAGGCCCAGTCAGCATGGGTTTATGAAAGGCAGGTCCCACTTGACTAACCTGATCTCCTTCAATGACAAGGTGACCCACTTAGTGGATGAGGAAAAGGCTGTGGATGTTGTTTACCTGGATTTTAGTAAAGCCTTTGACACTGTTTCCCAGAGCGTTCCCCTAGTGAAACTGGCTGCTAGTGGCTTGGATGGATGTACTCTTTGCTGTGGACTCTTTGCTGGGTAAAATACTTGCTGGATGGCCGAGCCCCAACAGTGGTGGTGAATGGAGTTAAATCCAGTTGGTGGTGGGTCACAAGTGGTGCTCTCCAGGGCTCAGTATTGGGGCCAGTTCTGTTTAATATCTTCATCAATGATCTGCATGAGGGGATCGAGTACTGCTCCGTCATCA
>JAVJGG010000007.1:3374744-3398464 GCA_035590195.1 Aviceda cuculoides | reverse complement strand
AGAGACAATCTGAACCTACTGGACTCTCTGATTTGCACTTGCAAAGCCCTCCAAAACACAAGGTGAAAGGTAGGAGGTGTTTACTCTTGCTCCTCAGGATAAGCCACTAAGAGTTTTTGACATGCAAAACTTACATGTCACAAGTCATGTGCTCTTGCCACAGCAACAATAGAGACAAGAGAAAATGTGAAAATATAAAGCAGAAGGCACAGGAATATTAACTTAATTTTTAAAGCAAACTAAGCAAAGATAACCAAAGAAATAATTGCAATTCTCACACCTTTAAGTGGAAGGCTAGAAGCCTGCTTTTTACAAATGATGATCAGCTCACTGCCAATAGAGAGGAACCCTGTGGAGCCTACAAGGACGATTAAGCTACGTAAGAATAAATGATCGTCCCTTCAGAACACAAACCAGAGAAGTCACTTGGATACTTACTGCAGAGACTGCAGTATCAATATAATTGTTGAGGCAGCCACTGAAACAAGCAAAAGTTTTAAGGAAGAAAGTTTAAGATGGTGTATCTTTATTAGTCTCTACTATTCTTTGTTTTTATCCTGGTTGGCTGATTAAGCAAGACAACTGGTAATGTTATTTGTGTAGATGACATTTTTCCCCACAGCATCATTTAAAACAACACGCTGAGCATTCTATACTTAATTACTTTATTTCCAATTTTGTATGTGCAACATCCTTTTTTTAAAAAAAAAAAAGTTTGGTATTTTAATCAGCATTAAATTCCAATACTTCAAGACACACAGTGGGTAACTACAGTTGAAAATGGCAAGGAATAACCAAGTTGATAAAATAGCAATTCTGCACCTTGATTGATAGATTTATGCCTGTCTGTATGTCTCTATACTCACCTCTGAAACCAATGAAAGCTGTGCAATGTTGGAAAATACATACATACTCTTTATCCACAAAATTCCTGGAATTTAACTAAACTAAACCAAACTGAAAGTGCTTTTGTTTCTAAGCCCATAAGGTTATCAATAGAAACAGGTGCAAAATGAGTATTAGAGATGTGTGGTAGCCAGCAGTTTTGTCATTTTGTGAATATCTGCTACATGCTCCCTCTTTTCTTCTTGAAATTGGCAGAAAAAAAAATTGAAGCCTTGGATAGGTGCACTGCTCATTACAGTACAGATAAGTTAAAACACAAATCTATTTGCTGCTGAAATGCAAATTTCTATTTCTAAACTAGCAAAAGTCTCTTCAAGTTTTTGATCAGTATGTTGCCCAGTTTAAGAGTAGAAGTTCAGAAACATCAATTACAAGTAATACCTGGGGCTACTGCTCTTACATAAGAAATATTTGGACTTTTAATGACTTAATATAGGCAAGAATTCTACTTTATATCCCTGCTTAAGTTGGCACATTTTATCATCCCACTAAACTATTCCTTAAATGTGAAAAGAAAGTACTGAGCCTCTGATTAGCACTACTGACTACAGGAGCAGTAAATTTCATGGCAGTCATATGTCCGAATGTTGGTAATAACACAAAATATATCCTGAGAAGTGTTTAGAGAGGAAGAGAGATAATGTAGAGTGAATTTATAGGGAGGTACTGTTGAAGGACATCCTCTTCCCAGCCCAGGGGACACCAGTTCACCTGTGTTCCAGCAGCCTCTCTCTGTGCATGTTCCAACTCAGAAAGAGATCAAAAGCAATTTCATATTCTGCTGAGGCATTTCAGAGCTTATCACACTACTTGTGTAACTTCAACTGTGGTCTCTCCTGACTCTCTCCACTGAATTTCGAATTTCAACATCTAAGTGAAAAAAAATCCATTTTCAGTTAGCTTGCCATCAGTGTTTGAAGTCAAAAAAGCAGAGTTAAAGCAGGGGACTTTTAAAAAAAGAGCTATCTTCTACTAAAAAAACCCTGAAGAGTAAGGGCAGCTCTTACACTGGGGATTGTAGGGTCCATCCCTACCAAAGCATTAGCAGGCCAGCTTGGTCAAGTATTTCCCAATCATTTTACTTCTGTTAAAGGCCCAGTGGACATGCCAGTGCCAAACCCAACACCACAGCACACCACAACAAGAAGTGTATTGTGCCTGTGCAGTGGCCTCAGGGCAGGGGGAGGTAGGAAAATGGTGAATCCATCCCAGCTAAAAAGCATAAGAGCTGCTCCTGCTCTAGGAGTAAACTAATCCTGATATATTTTTGAACAGATGTTCTGAAGCTCTAGAAGAGTATTACCGCTAAAAAGTTTTTATTGCCTCCCCCCATTTCATGGCTGCAGATATTAGAATAAAGATTTAGATACATAAGAGAAGGAGCTTCACGTAGCAGCACGTTGGGATCTATCTGTGACAAAGGCTACTGCTGATGAAGGAAACGTTTTTAGGTGAAAAAACAAGTTTCACTTATATAAAGGTGTGGGGTTCACCTCATACCACAGCACCATCTCAACACATTGTGTTCACTGTATAAGGTAATTAATGCCGTTTCTTGGCTGATCAAAGATTCCTGTCATATATGTACTAACTGCACTTAGGTAGTTGAGAGCAGGAGGAAGCTCTCAGCCACCCACAGCAACAATGCAAGGGCTCAGATGAGAACATGCAGAACAAGAGAAAGGGCATATAATAAAAAAATACTCCCTTCCTCAAGGACTTGTACGTGAAAGCAGAGGGCATAGAAGTTATCACCTCATTTCGTGCTGTGAATGCCCCAAACTACCCTTCCAAACACATTCCAGTAATGCCAGGCAGAGGGCGAAGTGTGATTTCAGTTGTTCTAGGTGAACACACCTGGCTAAAAGTATTATTATTCATTTCCTTGATCCTATCAAAGACATTTAAGAACAGTTTCCCTTGCTAGTGTTTTCTAACAGTTACACAAACTTCCCCCATTGCACTTGTTTTCAAGAGAAAAAACCTTGCAAATGGACAAAGGGATGGGAAGAGGCTTCTGCATTAGAACTCACTGGGGCAATACAGTCATAAGAAAATATAAATATAGTTTGAAGACATAAGTGATATTTTTTCCTGCTCTTCAGGGACAGCTGCTTGGAAGCAAAGAACAACAGAGTCTATTCTTTGCTGCCTGAATGCAAAAACCAGGAAATACTTCTTCTGTATTTGGATATTCTTTCCAAACTTGTGATGACAAGACCTGTTATTGCTGTGCTTTGAAAATTCTGCCAAGCGCCAAAGCCCATGAGCCACACTACATCACCAGTTTGCTACTCGCCACCATTTCCTAGTAGAAATAATGACTGGAAAGACAAATAGATATCAAGACAGGCATCTCATAAGGAAGCAGAGCATAGATGGTGAAATAAAAACCCTCATCGAAGCACTAACAAATACATAAATACATGATGAACCATTCGTGGAAAAGAAAATCAATAACTGAGAATTGAAATTTACAGTGAGAGCAATTTGACTGTGTCTAACACAAACAGCTCTGAAGAACAACAGACAGAAACTGTAAATATGTACCATATATCAAGTACCCAATGATGAGAGGCAACTGGAACAACACTCGCATCTGTGCCTTACTTTATCACTTATGACCACCCAAAATCCATGAAGAGATAATGATGATCCTGATCTACAAGCTACATATTCTGGTCCTGCAAGCACATGTAAGTGACAGGATAAAGCAGATTAAATGTAGGTATTTTAGGCTCAATTTCAGTTTAGCATCACCTGTGATATTACATAGTTCCAAGCAGCCCAAGTGAGAACTACAATGTAAGCATACAGCTGCAGGCAAGTCCTGACTGACAGCCAAGAAAAATGGTGAATTATTGTCACCTGCGTACAGATGGAAAACTCAGGCATTAACAGATTATGTTTCTTGTCAAACCTGACTTGAAGAGGGTTGAAGTCAGACCTTGAAAAAGAAACCAAAGCATTTCAATGAGACAAGCAAGTTTATCAGTGAGAACTGGTTTGCAGAATTTATTTGTGATCATTTGTGTTTGTACTTGTAAACAAACAAGGGGAGAGTTTAACTGGCATTTTTATACCTTTTAATCCCTTAAGGAAAAAAAAGTAGAAAAAGGAAGAACTCCTGGTAAGATCCCAAAGTTATCTTCAGCACTAATTTATCCAGACTTATTGCTTTTATGAAACCATCATTCTAAGATTTACTTGATTTCACTATACATTCTAGAGAATTTCCAAAATAAATTAGCTTTAGTCCAGAAAAAACAACAAGTTCTCAAAAACATAATTGGGTACTATATTAAAAAACCAAAAGGCATGCATTGGGAAAATGAAGATTTGAACTATAGTAGGAATTAGTCTTTTTACCAAGCTGTCAGTTAAGGTTTTTCTAAGGCAGCTCTTCCACAGATAAGGATAGCAATGATGCACCCATGCCCTAAGAAAGCTGCCTTTGGGAAGTAATAAAGTTTTATTTTAATCTAGCTGTAAGTTTACCTGGGCTACAGTGTTTGAAAATGACTCCTGGAACCAGAGCCTGAAACTCATACTCCTCCTGCTAATTAACTTAGCAAAATTTTTATGCTTAGGTCAAACTGCTTGTAAGAATTCTAAGTTCATTCTCCTGTCTATGAAGTTAATTAAAACACAGTCTCTCAGACACACTCTTCCCCAGACTTGCAACTTGCATACTATAAATAGTAATATGTATAGAACTGTTACAATATTCTCAATTGGAGAAGCAAAATATTTGACATATTAAAAGTATACTACTGACAACATTTGGCATGCATAGTTCCTTGTCTATCCTTCCTTTGTTGTAACTTTTTTCAGATTACATCACATTAATTTTCTAAGTATGCTGTAATATTTTTAGCTCATATCTAGAAAAACTCAGTCATATATTTGTCTATTTTTTTTAAAATACCTTCCTGCATAGTAGAAATGAAATGATGGAATACAAGTTACACATCATTCTTGCGAATGGGGCAAAATGGGCACAAGTAGCCACTCAGCTAAGGAGAATTTTTTTTTAATAGAAATAATATGGGGAAAGAAGAGAAGAAATATATACATGATAATAACCTTAGAAACTTCAATAAATAGCTAATTGCTGTTGCAATCCTAATTGCATTATCAGTAAAATATTTTAATCTGATGAAGAAATTAACGGAAGACTCTCTGCCACACAGAGTTTCATCGGAGAACTGACATTTACACTTGTCTTTTTAAATCCTTGCAGTGAAAAGTGCAAAAAAGCAATATGTGATATAAGCCACTCTGTACAATCTCATTCTGAATAAAATCCAATGATTTTATTTCACTTAATGTGAAAATCCTTTCTAACTGTTAATGTTTTCATAAAGACTTCAGTCTCCACTCTCAGAAAAATTTAAACCCCAGAGGGAACTTCTGAGGCATAAACAGGATTAAGATTCCTTGATGATTTTTATATAACACATTTCATACCCCAAGATGAAAAATCTCGGTGTATGAACAGTTCCCATAAGCCTTTTCTATGCAGATGCTTTTCTTTTTTATCCCAAAACACAAATACAGTATAAATAGCAATGACAGTGTTTCAGCCTTCATAATGTTAGCTTATACAATAAATATTAAAGATCACATAAAGGGACACTTCCCATTATAATAATGTACAGCAGACAGCAGGCTTTGGTTCACTCCCTACAGAAAATATGCCAAACATGCTCTTCTGTATAAAGTACATAACTGAAAAATTCAAATTGTGAAACCTTTGTTCTCCTGCATGTAAATTGCCTTCTCAGTATTTTGTGCCAGAAGGGCTTGCTATGCCAAAAAGCAAGCAATCGGGAGGAAAAGGAAACAGCAAGAAGAAGGATGTGAATTTGGTGTTACTCTAAAATGCATAGAATGCATTTAAAATGTGAAAATTAGTAAGACAAGGAACTGGGTAAGCTACTGCTGCAGCTACCAGATGTGGCAGGTATCTCTGAAACTGAGGAGAGCTTGGCAAAGTTGTTGCAATTCTTCCAAAGTGAGATTCATGGGAGAATAACCAGGCTGACCTGCTGGCAAAATACAAGAAATGGCTTCCTCATGGAGACCTCCTTGCCTTTTTCAGCAATGTTCCATGAACAGACATGGTCACACATCATTGTATGAACAATTTTCACCAGAACACATTCTGATGGACGTCAGTTCTCCCAAAACTACATGGCTGGCTGCATTTAAAAGGATCATCTTTCAACAAAGTTGAGCTCTGCTTCAATTTTATCAGCCAGATCAACATTATCTTTGCATGCTTTCTTGGAGAAGAAGTGAACCCTTATCAAATATACAACACCTGAAACAGTCTACTGTTTCATTTTTCTTTCTTTTATTGCTCAGTTGTAACAGCAATTGTTTAATACTACCTGAATTAGCTCATTTTTCACTGTAAAAGTAAGTGTTCCAGTTTGTGTTGTAATTAAAACAGTTGGAGCTAAGTTTTTGGAGCCTCTGTTTCATTTGAAATGTAAAAAAAAGTTTTCAGTATTGAATCAGACTAAACATACATTGAAAAATTCAAGGCAATGCATGAATGGAGTGTGCTATGTTCTCCTATCATCATTCTTCTGGTGGTATGGAAACAGCAATTAAATTGTGTGAACTAAGTTTCCCCTTTGGACTAGTGTAAGGCAACTGGAGCAAGCAGGGAACCCACTTCAGAGCTTCCAACTCTTTGCTTAGCTTTTTTTCCTGCTTTTTGGAGGAAAAGACATTTTGTTTTCTTTCCTGGACAAAAATGTTGCTATTTCCTAAATTGTAAGCTGTCTCCTTGACTGCACAAACATTTTTAGAGGTCGTTTACCCCTACAAAACTTAAATTTTAGTCAATAGCATGGGCATTACTTTTATGGCATCTAAATCCTATCAGAAACACACTCACAGCCAGACAAGAGTTTAAGTCCAGTAGTGTAAACTGCTGCTCTCAGTTTCATGACTCTCAAGAGTGTTCAAAATGCATATATTGTATTGGGGTACTAAAAAAAAAAACCCAAAGTCTTTAAAAATCTGTCCTGTATTTGCAAGAATGAACACCTCTGACTTTTTTATTCATTCTTTTTTTGCACTACATAATCACCATCACATGTGAAAAACACACATGAAGAAAGACTGAGAAGAATTTTGGTCAGAATAGGCTCTGTACCAGCAGGACTTGTGTTTCCCTTTCAGCAGTTATTCGTTCAGCACACGGAAAAACAAAAACAGAATTAAAAAAACCCATGGAGCTGTAGCCACAGGCCACACAGGATGGCTGTGTGTGCTATAAAATTTGAGATGTTTTTACAGGGAAAGGCATGGCTAAAATTGTAACTGCTCACAGAATTCATAGGATATCTCAAGTTGGACAAGACCCATAAAGATGATTGAGTCCCAATTCCCTGCTACTCACAGGACACCCTAAAACTAAACCAAATGACTAAGAACATCATCCAGATGCTCCTTGAACTCTAACAGCCTTAGTACCATGACCACTTCCCTGGGGAGCCTACTCCAGTGACCAACCACCCTCCTATGAACCTTTTCCTAATGTCCAACCAGAGCTTCCCCTGACACAGCTTCATACCATTTCCTCGTGCCCTATTGCTAGTCACTGGAGAGAGGAGATCAGCACCTCCCCCTCCGCTGACCCCCTTGAGGAAGCTGTAAACTGCGATGAGGTCACCCCTCAGCCTTCTCTGCTCCAACCTGGACAAACCCAGTGACTTCAGCCACTCCTCCGTCTTGCCCTTGAGGCCTTTCACCATCTTGGTCCCCCTCCACTGGACACAATCTAATAGTTTGATGTCCTTCCTATATTGACGCACCCAAAACTGCACACAGTACTTGGGTTGCAGCCGCACCAACGTGGAGTGGGAGAATTGCCTCCCTCGGGCTTCTAGCTCCTCTTGTTTATTCCTCATGCTGCGTGCATTAGTACAGAGACATTTCAAATGTGCTCCAGTGTATTCAGCACATCACGGAGTAGACTGAAGGACCTCACCAGCACACTGTCCCTCAAACACTGGCATACCATCCCACGGCTTATCGCTAGCGAGCCTGGGTTTATCCCTTTCCCCCTTCAAATCTAGTTTAAAGTTCTTTCAATGATCCCTGCTAACTCTGGTGTGAAGATCCTCTTCCCCCTTTGAGAAAGGTGTACCCCATCTGTTGCTAGCAGGCCTGGTATCATGTAGACCATCCTGTGATCAAAAAACCCAAAATTCTGCCAGTGACACCAGTCACAGAGCCAGGTATTTATCAGCTGAGTCTGCCTATTTCTTCCAACATCATTCCCTGCAACTGGAAGGTGAGAAGAAAACATTACTAGTTGTCCTGAAGCCTTAACCAGTCATCCCAAGGCCCTGAAGTCTCTTCTAATTGCCCTTGGACTTCTTATTGCAATTTCATCACTGCCTACACGAAAAAGCAATAATGGATAATAATTCAAGGGACATACCAGAGTAGGAAGTTTTCTCACCAAATCTTTAAGCCAGGCCCCAGGGAGGCAGCAGACTTCCCTAAGAAGTGGATGAGATCAGCAAATTGGGCCTTCTGTTCCCCTCAGAAGACTCCTATGACAATAACACATCTTTTTTTTCTTAAAAGAAGTGGTTTTGCGGCGGGGCATAGGCCGACTTCACCTTGGTGACACCTCCAACCTAGAAGGACCATCGTCCTCATCATTGTTTCCTTCCACTTCCAGCGCCTCATACCTATTGCACGAGGGCACCTGTGAAGGTGAGGTAGTCCCCGAGGAGATGCGCCTGCTGCGCCAGGCGGGAACTTGTCACCTTTCCCCCTCTATCCTTTAAGTCACTGCCTTCTGCCAGGTGGAGAGAGGGCACGGCATCCTCCCTCCGCGTCACGTCTCCTGTCTGCCCGACAGGCCTGTCCCAGGGATGGTAGGGTGCCGTTCCAGCAGCCTATCTCCTTCTCAAACTCCCTGATACTCCTCAACGCACTCTCCTCCCCGCAGACCTCTGCCACAAAGCCGAGGAGTTCCTCTCCGGGGACGCACCTCCCACAGGTGTGCTCACCGCCGACGTCCAGTACTGGCGTAGGAGCAGGGCAAAGCCTGCAGCCCGATGCCTGGGCGGGCTGGCAGCACGTTGCCTTCGGACCTCTGCCTGGCCAGCTCCACCGGTTGCGGACACGGCCTTCTGCCAGGCAGCTACCACCCCCTGCTCCCTGCTTCCGACGGGGGAGGTAGAGCACCTCAGTGACAGCTCCTGGTTTGAGTTAATTCGCTGAATAAACTCAAATGATATTTCTTCACACAAGAAAAGGGCTTGTCAGTACTAAATATTCCTTCAAAAAATCCCCAAAGAGGAGTCAAATGCAAAAATCTTCAAGTCTTCTCCCTGCCTGCTCAGCAGCGTGCATTCACACCCTAAGCTGTGTAGCTGCCTATTGTATATGTGGGAAATTAACAATGAAGCCCTATGTGCTATACAGTAAAATGTAAGCACCTACTAAATAAGAGCCCTTACAAAGCCACTTAAGATATGCGTATTACATGCCTCCGGACATACGATTAAATCAAATTTTATAATGTGAGAATAAAACTTCTACCACCAAGCTTTATCTCTACCAAAACTGGGAACAATAAAGCAGTTGATGTTTGAGATTTTCAAATCCGAACATATTTTGCCTGGGTAGAGAAGGCCAGCCCTGATAGTGCATTATGACTGAGTTTATCTATTTGCATCCTGCATTAACTCTTGTGTCTTCAGATGCCCCCTGTCTTATTTCTGAATTGAGAAATGCATACACCAGTGATCGTTATTACCTCTGAGAGACATCATAATTTCAGGAAATGAACCATCAAATTAGAAATTTTTTAGGCTTTTTTTTTTTTTTCGACATTTCCATGCAGCTGGTTTGGTGTGAAATGATGTGTAACGCTCCGAGTAATAAGGATCCATTTATATTATGTATCAGGAAGGGTAATCTTCTCAAATTCATAACAATGAAAAGGTAAGAAATTCAACATTTAGTCAAACACAGACAGAATGACAGATAACACAACAATATATCCAAGAGAAAGGAGATAGAGATGACTTACTATGACTGTAGGTGTTTGAACTATTCTTCCTATACAGGAGCATATTTAAAGGGAAGAATACAGTGCATGTCAATTCCGCAGTTCACAAGCTTTTTTAATGATTGAGAACATTTTAAAAGCTTGATTCAGTGCAGGGAAATACATGCAGAGAAGACCAGACAGTAAGGGCTAATCTGTCAAGTCCGCACTGTATTCATAGCAGCTGTCTTCAGGAGTAAAATTTGTAAGCAGTTAAAGAACTAGTTTGTGGAAGAAAAAAGTTCTCTTAAAAAAAAATACTAAAGGAAAAGTTTCTTCTATATGGGTGAATTCAGCTGAAAATGTTCCAATGAGGAGTTTGGAGTTAGTTTGCTTTTAACAAAGCAACCAGAACAACTGCTTCAAAATTATTACATGTTTTTTTTCCTGTCGTGTTTTTTCTTCACAGGAGGTATTAGACCCCGGTTTGAAAGATATCATGGCAAGATGTAGCTGAACAAAGCCCGGTGAGAGACAGCAAATCACTCATATCCCATTTACCATTTTGAGGCTTCTGAGGAAGGGATGAAGGAAGATGAATTTGTGCCAGGGAAGAGGTTACTCCTTAGCCTTATCTTTCCAAGTTTAAAATTGATTTCTAGGCATAGTTCCTTAGGTTTTGATTAATCACCTCTGCTTTAAAGCATTTTTGTGGTTTTATGTCCTTTCCCTTTAATTCCTTCCTCTTTACTTCTACCAAATCTCCATTGCCTACTTTCATCAATATCCTTTTGATTTGTCACTTCATTTTCTTTCCCTAGATCTACCTCATGAAATGTAGCACTGTCTGTTACATTGCCAATCTTGTGCCATCTGATATCTTTCAAGAAAAACATACAGCCACCTAAGTGGCATTAGAAATTTACTGGTCTTTGTTTCAGACTTGCTATCAGGTCTCTCTGATGTTTTCCTAGACCAGGCTGTATCTAGTGACTTTACAGTCACACCTAGTGACTTTACAACCTTTAATTTCACCTTCTGCTGCTGTTCTTCTCATACCTAAAGCTTTCTGCTCTAAAGTCCACAAAAATGGCACCTAGGTATGATATGTAATGTTCTGATGTTTTATAAAGGCAGCTTTTTTTTTTTTTTAAATTTTATTTTATTTAATACTGGTGATGGCAGGGAGGAGCTGCTTTCTTTTGTTTTCTATGAACAGGGGGGAAAAGTAGGTTCAAACCTTGATTGTCTACTTATGAACCTATTTATAGAAAATAAAAAAGGTTTACTAGCCACTAGTGCAGAGAATAAAATTCAGCTACAGAAAATTCATGACACTAAACCTGACAGCAGAAATAAATTAAATTAAACCCAGGAATGGTCTTGTACTTATTACGGAGCTAAATTTTGATTTTAAGTGCCATGTGGTTTACAAAGTGCTTTTTTAGCAGATCTCTTTGCTAGTTTCTTAAATGGCATCAAGTGCCTTTCTACAACGAAAAGAAATTAAACAACAAGAAGCACAGAGTGAGTTGTATCAACAATTTGTGAGAAAATAGCTCTGCAAAGTTACATGAGAACCAATCTTAGAGAAGTAGTTTCAGTTCTTCAGCTGCTTATCAGGAAGCAATAAAAAATTGAATTAAATTGCCTAACACTATTTCTGACTCATGCCTGTACAACAACAAAAACCCTTTAAAAAGCAAGCTTAATGCCCATTTAATTTAGAATAATTTTTTTCATACTCTTAGACAAACAACACTAATTAAACTAAATAGCTGAATCATGGTTCACTTTTGTTTTAAAAAATCTTCATGTAAATGGTGATATAAAGCCAAATGTTTCACAGTTAGAAATTTATGGTAGTGTATCATTTTATTGGCACAGTAAAAGGTTACAGTCATGTTAACGTCTCTGTATATAAAATGCTGATCTGCTTTTTAATGTCCATATGCCTCTACCCCCTTCTATTGAGAACCATGAAGATCAGTCTTTTGCTGGCTTTTGGACATTCGTTAACTTCCTTTAGCTCAAAAACTTTTGATTTACTTCCCTTCTCCCCCACATTTGGGGACAGCCATAAAAAGTCCAGGAGCAGTTAGAGTGTAGCACTTGTAGGGTTATGGAGACCATTTAGTTACCCACCTCAGTGTTCACTTCTGTGCCTTCACAAAATTTGTGAACTTTGTGCCATTGTGAAAATTGTGATTCGTACGTTGTGAAAATGTGCCATCACTAAAATATAATGGGGGCAAAAGGTGGTTTAGTAAAACTGAATAGTGTAATAACAGTTGTCTCAAGCGTCTGTGGCACAAGATAAGAGCTCATATTGCTCCAGTGACTCAAAACTTGGTTCTTCATACCCAGAGCCGATGCTTTTTTCCTCTGCTGTGCAGTGGGAAGGGTAAGGATGCCTTCAGCCACATGGGCAGCGTTACAGCCCCAAGGTCTACTCCAGACAGCGTGAGTACTCACCAGAAGTCAATTTATATTCTTCCCCCCTCCAGCTGAAAAGAGTCATTCTGCTAGACCTCTGGTAAAGCACCCTGCCTTTCAGCCCTGCCAGCCCAGCTTTATGAACTAAAGACGTTTCACCTGATCTGCAGTTACAGGATGTACACCGTAGCTTTTGACACCGGCGCTTCAGGAAAACTTTTATAGCTATTGGGGAAAATCTCACACCCCTACCACTTCCAACAGTAACTGGGCCCCTTGTAGAGCTGATAAGCTGTGGGGGAAATGAGACTGTGACAGCAATGATCATAAGAGAAATGGTATTAGAAGAGGCTGATACCAGGGGCAGTAATGCGATAATCTACTGTGCAGAAGACACTGCACTACAATTCCTGCATGATCAACTAAAAAGGTCAGAAAATGTAATGCTAAAATTATACAGCAATTTTCAGTTGCTATTAGTAAAATTATTGCTTTAGGAAAGTACCTAAGAAACAACCGTTCAAAGAAATTATAAAAAATGATGGCTTTGCAAAGCTGGAATGACTGCTCCATCTGTCCTGGGGTGAATTGAAAGAGGACACATTTTACATTCCAAGTCTGAAGTATTAACAGCCTGGAAAGCACCATATGGATTCTGGTATTCCCTAGTTTAAAAAAAAAAAAAAAAAAAAATCGAGAGTATGAATCATTAAAAAGACAGATCGAGGGTTTTTTTTTCCCTATTGTGAAAAAGTAGGTCTATATGACTGGAAATGTTTAAAAATAACAGAAGTTGTATCATGCCATAGTTACTCTGAAACAGTGTCCCAAAAGCCCTCAAATTATTCTGTTACTTTTTCTTAAATTTCTGCAAGTCTTACAGTATTTGCAACAGAAAATACCAATTGCAAAGTAAAATGTACTAGGTTTTAACATTTGGTGTATAAATAATCTTCTCAACAAAATACAGTCTAAAGACATTTGTCTTTAGAATTCCATTTGTATTGAGCTTCAAAACAGTAACTATCCAGATATGATGCAGAAGCTGAATACTAAGGGCTGAAAACATCAAGGACAGAGTCACAAATGACATTTAGAATTAAGGAAATGTAATAAAAAGAAGCAACAATTTATGTTTGTGAATTAAATTCTATTCTCTAAGTAGCAAGAAAAATGCAAAAATTATTCCAGGCAGCAATAATGAAATGTATAACTTTTTTCTTTTTTCTTTTCTTGTTTTTTTTTTTTTTTTCAAAAAGAGCCTAAAGCTAGTAACATACACAATTTTTGTTCCAGTGCATCTCTTAAAACAGTGGAATATAGTATATAATATTTGAAGCAATTCCTGTAATGTATTATAATAGATGCTATTATATGCTATATTCAATTAGAGTACAGAATAGAAAAGGCATTTTGCTTCATTATCAGTGTTTATTATTTATGGAGAAAGAAAATGAAATTTGGAAGAAAACCATGATCAAACATGCTGAACACCACAAATATATGTAAAAAAGAGCGCAAATAGGAGCAAAATCTTCATTCTACAAGCAGTAACAACATTCATGATGAAAATGGTAAACTCTGGTATAATTTGCATGCTTTTGTTTTGGCATTCTGTAGTAAATGACACTTCTTCAGACATAAACTGTCTTTTAAAAATAAAACAGATGAGAATTTTAAATGCAAATTTTTTACATCTGAGTGCAAAAGCTCATCCTTCATTAGAGATGGTACTGGCATCAGAAATCCACAGAGTTGCTTGTTTTTGTAGCTTAAGCAGCTCAGTATTTCTTGGAGTTGTTTGACACTTCACAGTATTGATGTCAGGCTGCCTAACTTCTTCACAAGGGGAGATTAAGCACTAGGCATCGTTGCCTGATCATAAATATTAATATGAAACAATTTATATACAAAAGTAAAAATACAGACCGACTCATTCATTCCTGTTCATTAAAGATAATGTTGTTATTATTGGCATCCTCATGCATTTCCAACAGTTCGTATTCTCTACTGCTAGCTTTCCTTACACTGAGATAGCACATCTGCCCAGCAAAATGAATACCAGAAAAATCATTATTATTCATTTTGCCTCCAAATAATTTTGCTAATCTAAAGGAAGCATGTTATAAAATAGTTTTGAGAACGAAGTATGGTATATGCTGCCTAGGAGAGCCAACTAGACAAGAAAAAATGGGCTAAACAAAAGTGAGGAGAAAAAAAAAACTATGTCTTTTTTTTTTCCTTCTTAGATTGACCTTAAATAAGCTTTTGGAGCTAGATATTAAAATAGTAATTTAGCAAGGAAATATCTTGTTTGTTGAATTCAAACTAACAAAGCCCATTTCTAATATAAACCACCAGTCTTACTATGTCTCAAAAAGGTGAATTGTAATAATGCAAGCTGATATTTTCTTTTTTCTTCCTGTTCTACATTTTAAAAAAAAAAAAAAAGAGGAAAAAAAATGGACTGGAGACAAGACAACCACTGGGTCTTCTAAATAACCTGTTCACACTTGCCTAAATTGACCACTTTGGTCACAGACATATCTTTAGTCTGGAAGTGACATAAAGAAAAATTGGATTCTTTTTCTCATAATGGCTGCACAGCCAACCTTTATTTAGTGATAAATATCAAAGAGAGTTGAAATTAAGAAAAATGCTTCAACTAATTCAGGGTTTGAGCTATTATTATACATAATATGTAATGAGTGGAACTTCAGATAAAATGGTCATGAAGCTGTAAGAGACAAAGACAGGAAATACTATTTAGTAGGAAGAGTCTAACTCTCTCACTTTACTTTCTTGACTCCTACCAGCACTACTACAGTTCTTATCTGCTAGTTTTATTCATGCTAGACATCCTAAAAAAATAGATTACTCACCCAAATAAAGCAAGGATGATTAGGCAAAGAATTACGGGCAACAAGCTAGTGAAATTATAACCTCATCACACCCTTTAATCCATGCAAGTTATCATCAACATACGTACTTAAAATACCTCAGGTATTTTTAGGTATTTCTTAGGAAGTATAGTTTAGGTATACTTCAGGTATATTACAAAAATTCCTTTAATGAGCTAAGAACACTTACAATGTGAAAACTAAAGAGACAGCAAAGTTGTAAAATGTGTTCACTGCCATCATGAAGACAGAAGCAATTCCTGGCACCAGACTACAAGTTTGATGACACTAATTCCAGTTTCCACCTACATCCTATAGAACGGAAACTGGAGTTGACCTGAAATTCTTCTTTTTTAAAGGATTAGTCTGCTTTCATATGCATGTGACATATCAGACAAATGAAATTCCTGTGAGATTACTTATGGTAGAATTCATTCCTCGACATACAAAGGAATATAAAACTAGGACTTTTGTACATGCTTCCTTTTCCTGGCAATACACTGTCAGGGTTTTAGTTAGTTTAAATCACCATTTGGTAGTTTTAGCTGGTTTAGATCAGACTTTTCAGACTATGTAAGGCTATCTCCTATCACCTATCTAGCTGCTTAGAAGTCCTCATACTCTCAGGGATGGTAGTAAATCTAAAACTAGATAAAAATTAGATAAAGAAACCTGATAGGATGGATTTCTACTAATGTAAACAAAAAAGACACCAGGGCTTTCTGATCGTGGCATCTTAGAGTGGTATGCGACTCAGTGGGAGGTATCCCAGTAGGGTGATGAAGAGGCAACCCGAGGGCTTTCAACAGGACAAAGCCAGATTCTGTTGCTCTCCAATCCCCTCTACTCAGTACCTTCAAACAACAAATACCATATATTCAGCAAAATCACAGTAATATTTTCTTTAGCAATTTTGTCATTGCACTTTATATCGCATCATTGAATATGGGAAGTATGTTTTCAGTTCAATGAAATCCACCAAGTAGGTGGTGTTTGCAAATTGCATGGGCTTCACTAAATCTGGAATATTATAACCCAAAAACCAGTAAAAAACTTCAGAATAATTATATAATTAGATAGCTACTCTGCCAATAGCTCCCTAACTGTTTCAAAGAGCAGGATCCAATTTAATCACTACCAAATGCAAATAGAGGAGGGCCTCAAGCTCATGTAAGACTTCTCGAGTCATAAGCAAGTATTTTGACTCTGCACAGCCATCAGTGGGAAATCAGTCATGCAGTATGACTGCATTCAAATTGCTCTAGACACTGTAATTTGGAATTCCGTTACTGTTTTGTATTTGTGTTTTTAATGCGACACTGGAAGAACAAAGGTTAGCTTGGGCATCTTGTGACCATCTTTTACTATCACATATTTTTAGTTCACACTTACACAGTGAAATGCACAGAACACATCCTCAATAACAACATCTCTGCTGATCTCTAAGGTTCAATTGTCCAGGTTGCGGTCATTTTTTCAGTTTTTTCAAAAATACAATCTGAAGCACTTTTCCTCTATGACCTGGCAATTTCAACTGAAGCTCTTCAGATAACCATTTGTAACAACAGATTTCCCAAAGTGAATGAAGTTTGATGCAAAGAGGGAAATCTTTCTTCAAATGCCAATGGTCTTTATATTCTTCTTCCTCAGGATAGCAGATGCAGAAGCAAAATAGCATAAATTATGATTGACCTCAGCAGGAATAATTTATGCTCCTGAGCCACTTTATGTGTGTAGCCAGGAGGGAGCTGTCTGAATGTATGAATCTTTACATATCTTTCAGCTAATTTACAGATCCGGTGTAAAATCAAATGCTCAAGGACATCATAAATATTTGTGGCACCCTCTAAAGAACTTTGGGTTCATAAACGAATGAATCGATTATACCAATCCATAAAAGTATTCCCCTCATCTCCGACAGATACGATCTTCATTTTACTGAAGTGCTTCTGAGCAACGTAAGAGAGGGGAGATCAAGCAGCATTTTCATGGTATGAAATATGCGTGTTTCACTGCAACAAGAGGAAAGCCACATGCTGACCTTTTCTAAGACATACCAAAGAATTTGTAACCACTACTGTCAAATACTGGAAAACAGAGTGGGGGCATGTATTAGTTGTGATCCACCATAATTATCAGAAAGTTAATATCTACATATAGGTCTCCATCTGTTCATAGTACTAGGTCTTAACTTTCTTCAACTTTCCACCTTCCAGAAACTCATTTATTTTTAACAGTCACTAATATATCCTTCTTAACAATTACTAATGAGTCATTTTATGAACAATAAGAGACATCTTGAAAAACAGGGTCAGATCTCACATGGCTTAATTAGCTAAAGTCCATTAATTTTCATTTTAAGGGGCTGATTCGCATTACTAGAAAATTTGGACATTTACTTCAAAACACAGCATGATGATAAAGATCCATTTTTGATACAAGTATGTTGCCACAAAAGAACTTGCCCACAGATGGCAAATTGCATTTACTGCCATCTTCTTGCAGAGAGTCCCATAATCTGCCAGTTAGGGGAATAATCTCAAAAGGAGCCAAACTCAGCACTAAACGTTAACAAAGAGAATTTAAATGCCCATAGTGAATATGTTCTCTAGTTTTAGATTCTCAGCGTCTCTACCCTTATATTTTTTGCATTATTTACACTATATTTAATTTACTTAGGAATTTACATAGGAAAACTGCGATCTTAAGAATGCAGCAAGTAATACATAATTTAAAAGAAAATAAACCTCTTTATTTTCTTTTGCAGTGCCTTAAAAAAATACCTGTAATCATATTAAGTTGAAACATTTCAGAAAAATTATGATTTTAAACTGCCCCATTAAAACCACTGAAAAAAATCCCACAAACAGTTTAGATTTCTGTTGACTTTGCTGCTGGTAGTGTTCCCTTAAAACCTGGAAATTAATTGCGTCAATTTTACTACTCACATTTTAGCAGTTTTACAGGCATTTCCCTACTCCTACGCTGGCTGTGTAGTGGAGCAGAATCCACCAGTGTTACAGAAAAAGGAAATAGTTAATTTTAAACAGAATATTATCGGATGAGAAAAGTGGAAAAGTATCATACAAACAACACCCCAGTCACCATATTAGATTAGTCAGGTAATGCTAGGACAGTCTACATTCATTCCGTAGTCACAATACAATTACACAACACAGTCGAAAGATCCCATAAAAGGCCCCATTACTGAAGCCAAGATTATTATAAGAAATAGCAGCATGTGGTTGTGGGAATGTAAGGTGAAACAAGTTAATAACTTCCTATTATCTACTGGTACAGCCGCTACCTCCATATGTGGAAATAAATGACATGAGAAAAAAGCTAAATTAAACAACCAATAATTTATGTGAGGTAGCAAGGGAGTACAGATGGTGATCCTAGGCTGCAGGTATCAAGGCAACAGCAAAAATCACCTCCTTCTATTTGGAAAATACTCATTTAAATGGCTTCTTCAGTGAAAAGCATGCTAAGGTAGAAAGCACTTGAAAGCATTAGAGGAACATTATGGTAAGTACTCATACACATTAGCGGACAAAGAAATCTATGAGGTGCTAAACCCCTCTGTTCCAAAGCCTGATAATAAGAACTCCGAAGAACATTTAGAAGTCCTGGACTCAAATCCCTTCTCTGCCTGAGGGATTTTTGACCTACATGTTTCTACTCCTCCTCATGATTCAACCGCAAAGCTACAGGGAGTTCTTCTGAAAGTGTTGCACGCTCCATGATTTTCTGACCATTATAAACAAAAGAGCTCCAACAGAAGGGAATGAAATATCCTCAGAATACTAACTTAAGTCAAGTTGCTCCCCTTGGATGTAGGGCTTCACATTCTCTAAGCCAGAAGGACTGAAATGGAGGTTTCCCAAACACAGTCCAGTTTTCAAGTCATTGACCTACTGGATAAAGCATAAGCCTATGATTCATCTTTTCCAAAATTTTCTCTGAGGTCAATTATGGCCTTTTCCAGCAGAAAACCAGTGTGTACAAGTGGAGAAATATTATAAGACTACCAAAACACTGGGCAAAGAAACTGGTAGAAATACTTCTGTCAAGTTGAAAGAGATTATAAATAAGAGAGTTGACAAAACCCGAAACTGCTGCTTAGTATTTTTTTCAGTGGCTCTTTGAAAGAACACTTTTAGCATCTTTCTAACATCTGGTTCCACAGGTGAGGAAGTCAAGGCAATGCCTATTCTGTGAATCCCGAAGGAGCTGAAAAAAGGAGCCAGATGCAGAGCAATTCATGTCAAAATTAACTGGCTTTGAGCATGCCTAGAGGCATAAAGTTGGGCACCATAAATTAGATAAAGATTTTGTGAATAGTGGAAGTGCCTCAAAGTTCTATTCACATTTTTTAAAACTATTCAAGTACCTACGTCTCCCTAGTCACTGCTTCAAGTGGATTTCTTCCTATACTTTTTTTCTGACTGGTATTATAAATAACATTATTTAGTTCTATGGGTGGTTTGTCAATTCTGTAGAAAAGTCATAGTTCCCTTCTAAATTCTGCAGGAGTTTATAGAAAATTATGCACCCAAGTGTAAGAGATGTTAAACATTCTTTAAACCCTGAAAAATATTATCAGTAGATTTGCAATGTCTTTACTAAATTGTTTATCAAATACTCTGAAAATACCTACAGGATTCACAATTCAAAGCCTGAAGAGACTGCAATTCATCTTGCAATTCATCTCCATTGTCATGTAGGCCAATTTAGAAGAGATTCATTCCTTTAGCAGTAGGTGGAAAAAATCACTTAGAAGCAGTGTGGCATGAGTATATCACAATATACCTATTGAACTAACACAAACTTTTTAATGAGAAATTACTTTATGCATCATGAAATAGCTGCATGTTGGTTATGCATATGTATGTCAAATTTTAAACTGGTTAAATATAGCATCATATAGACCTTAGCATGGGCTGCAAAACACAAAAACTGAGTAAATACCTAGTAAATCTTTAACAAGGAATGAACTGGAGAAAGCAGCATTGAAAAGAAAATGGGCCATGCAGATAACACCAGATGGAACTAATACAGGAGATATATTCCCTCCTCCTACCATAAGACTCCAGGTGTGGTAGCTACACAGATAGCAGCCACCGAACAGAGTGGTTTACAGCTATCCCAGTCACAGAATACAGACACCCCCCTGTTGCAAACTCTTTAGGTGATGTGCCCTATCTTAATCTTGTATGCTTGTTTCATACCAGCACAGCTGGGTCTTAATCTCTGATAAGGAGTTCTGTGTGTGACCTGTTATGGTACAAGGACAAAAAAATGGCCCTCAAACAGACTGAAAGAATTAGAAATCATCATTCACAAGTAAGAAGAGAAGCAGAGATCTTGTGTTTGCTTTCCAGGAGCATAGAAAAAGTCAAAAAGCCAATCCTTAAATTCAATAACTTATGTGCTAGGCAAAAAAAGGTCTTCCATTTGATAAGTAGTATTACAAGACATTATAGATATCAGCACTGAGACAAACAGTCTGTTATGATAAATTAAGAACACTAGAACTCAGTGGGAAAGGTTAAGAAAAACCATACACATTTCTCATTTAAACAAACAACAACAGGTATTTTCATTCTTTGTAACATTCATGAAAATAATGTATACTGAATAAGTAACTGGCTTGTTGAAAGTCTGAGAAATTTGGGTTGAGAACAAAGCACATAACCTTTGCCTTCTGCTTCCACTAATGGCTGGAACACTCAATGAGAATAACCAGACAAACTTAACATTTTTATCTCTGTCTGAAAATTATCACTGATTCAATGACTTACACACAGTCTTCTCCCATGGCTTTCACATAACTAAAAGAAAAAAAAAAGATATCTGCTAAAAATCAAGAGAGCTCTATACTCTTTTCAAGAAAACAGCCTAGATTGCTACTGCATGAGTAGGTTTGTACTGTGTCTGCTCTAACTTAGCTGCTTTTGTCAAGATTTACATACCTCTTCATGTGAACTTGACTCCTTCTTTCTTAACTTGCCCTAATGCCAAATGACTAGAGAACAGTGTCTGCAAATTAATCTAGCACTAAGACAACTGTGTTAAAACCCTATCACCTATAGTGTGGAAGTTTTCTGTGATGTTGCTGGGAGCATCTGCCAGGAAAGCTGCTCTAGATTTTCCATTCCAAGCTGAATTTTATATGCCAAGCTTTTCGAACCTTAAAGCTGAGATCTACCAAATGAGTTGTCAAGTTCCAAAAGACATTTTCAGACATTCAGAAAATACTGTGTATTGTAAAAGAGTTGTTTCTAGCATTCAGAAAACCCTTAGCATCGACTAATTCATTCCATCACAAATTTATTCCATCTCACTTCTGAATTAATTGGCAAATACTTCTCTCTCTTATCTTATCCAGGCTTTTGGTACCTTTAGACACCAAGTCCTTGTTCTCAAAGATGAAACAGTATGTCTTCCCAACTACCAACTAGTAACACAACACTTGAAAATACTACTAAAAAATTAATAGTCATAAACAACAAGTGATATCCTGATTTTAACTTCCATCATTGATTTCTGTATTTTCCTGGACACATACAAACTATGAAGCTAATAGTGATCTGATTAATCTCATTTTATTAATTGTATTCCCTGCCTACTCTTCTGTTTCTGTGTACTTTGTCTCCTGGAAACAGTGACAGAGAAATTAAACCTCTGGTAGCGTTTCCTCGCAAATCCACAGTACAACACTGTACACATTATTTGGACCAAAAGATGCAGGGTATTCTTAAAGAACTTACTTGCTAAATGGTTTTGGAGAAACCACTTACTGAGCTTCTCCATAGCACTATATTCACGTAAAAAGTAACAATCAACTATTTAACAGTGTCTAGAGACCCACAAAGACAAACTGACCTAATTTCTTCCACAGCTCTATACAAGGTGGTGAGTTTACTAGGTTTGAGTGTGATCCACTTCTGCTACAGGGATTTTTCCACAGAAGCATTGTCTCCTTTCTGGGCTTGAATAAGTAACTTCATGTTGCCAATAGCATTTACAGAGGAAAGAGGTGTTGCAGAGTGGCCTGGAATACCTAGAATTCTGCTTTAATTATCATTCTGTTTACAATTCAGAGATACCAAGCAAACAAAGAAATAAAATGTGAAGCAAAAATATACAATAGGAATCATAAAACCCCAAAGTGGATTCCATTCTATCTCCTTAAAACGTAGCGTCTCATTCTTGCGATTATTGTGGTTTCTTTTTTTTCTGGACTACTGATGCTTCACCACTCCATTCTTAAAGCTCTCATTGCTGGGATGTGGGTAATAACAATACCACCACAATTCAGATTTGTGTTACCCAATGAAATGTCAGCCTTACCTTTTCAAATTTTTCCCGCACATGCTCCCAGTTTTTCATCAAAATTTTTTAATGCAGACTGTATGGTCTAAGTCCTTTCAAAAGGAAAATCACAATCATCTCTTTGGCTGCAGGTGCTACTTGAAACCAGATGTAGACTTGCTGATACAGCGTGCCTACTCTATGTTCAGATCTATGTTCCATAGTCACAACTTTCAACATTTGACAGCAGTATAAGACTACACAATAAAAATGTTTTACTGGTAAAAATGATTACTAGTTGTGAACAAAACTATTCCATAACACCTTGTGATTGGTGTCTTGACATTTCCCAAATCACTACTCTCCATAAGCCCCAAATGATTCACAAAAATCAATGGCTACTGGCAGAACAATACTTTACAAAGGTGACAGGCAACAGGCAGTGTAATGTTATCCTTTTTAACCTGTGTGGCAGTACAAATGATACTACTGTTGTATTTTTAGGCATACATGGCTCTTAATACATATAAATGTACATGGAACCATACAGGCAAATAAATGATCACTGCTGAATCAATGAGATTATAGGCTCAGTGCATATATACCACAGAGGAATAACAACAGGGAAAATAAGGTTGAGGCTAGAGAGAATAAGGGCTACTCAAATATATGAACACATCACTGCTATGTTTTATATTCTAGTTCTCCACAGGACAGAGCCACAAATAGGTTTCACTTACGTATGGAATGTCTGCTTACATATGAAAAAATTAGTTACCTATACTTGTTCGTGTAATCATATCTCAACATAAAATCTAACATCCATCAAGAAAAGTATATGACTACTTCAGAGATCATTTCTGGTAAAGGCTAAGCCCCTGTTCTGTGGTATTGATAAGCACAACCTTTTAGACCCTATGTTTGCAGTAAATAAATTCAGCTGTTTTATTTGTTAGAAATATAGATTAGAAGAGGAAGGAATTAATTGTAGTTTAAAAAAAAAAAAAAGGAGGTTCAGCATATTTGAGAACAGCAGTGAGACATGAAAATAGTAATTTGTCCTGGTTTCAGCTGGGATAGAGTTAATTGTCTTCCTAGTAGCTGGTACGGTGCTGTGTTTTGAGTTCAGT
>JAVJGG010000007.1:3346339-3371538 GCA_035590195.1 Aviceda cuculoides | reverse complement strand
GGATGATCACTAAAAAGGCTTAATCTATTCGAGATTTTTCTATTTGGTTTTCCTGAAGCAGAGAACAAGGATAGCATTAAAAAGAAATAGGAAAGCTACATCTTAACCTACAAGATCTAACCAAGACTTTTGACTGAAAATGATGTGCGTATTGACTTATTTATACAACTAAATCCCTACCATGTTTCATAAAACTAAGTTCTTCCTAGATAAGATGCAGAAATAAAACCAGGAAGTGTGTCCTCCTGCTGATATTTAGTGAGACAGTATTACGAGTAAGAAAATAGTAAGGGAAGTTCGTTCTTCTCACAGTTTCATTCACTCTGAGACATATTTATTAAGATATTTTGATTGAATCCCAATATGTTCCATGCTTGTAGCCCTCACTGACAGCTGCAAAAAGCTACAGACCTTTTCAGTGGGAAATACTTTGTTTCTAACAGACGTCATCTGCAATTTTGGCAAATTTCCTTCAAGCCAGCCTCACATTTATATTTGGTCTCACTCAAGTGCATTGGGAAGTTTATATTTTAGTCTGTACTCGAGGACTGTCTCTCACTATTTAGATAAAAGAAAGCAAACAGACAAGCACAACAACATAACTATAGCTTTAATTTCTTGCAGTGCAACTAAAGCCTCAAGGGCTTACTCCTCAGCAAAAAGAACTGGAAGCTGCAAATTAATCTGGCTGAAACTTCCTAACATTACAAGTAGTAGGGGATCATTAAGCTCTCAGCAGCCTAGGGTGATACATGGGGTTTGTAAAGTGTGACAACCTAGAAGACCTTACACGACTCAGGGACTGCTGGAGTACAATACCGTGTGCCTGCCAGGGCTTCTCCACACAGGTATGTCTCTCACACATATATAAATCTATGGCAAGGAGATACATGTATGCAACTGTCGAGAGAGAAGCATCGTTTCCCTGCAGTACAGTTACATGCATGCATAGTTCTACTCCAGCATAACTTAATAATCGTCTATTCGACACCCGCCATGAATCCGACCCAATTCTTTTGCTGGAGCAAAAACCAGGATCTATACCATATTTTTGAGAAGAGTGCTGTCGGTATTGTTATTGGATTTCAACACCATCAGAAATTCCAGCATTACAGGAGAGTAACTGTGAAGAAAAGCTGACTGGTCAGCAAGCAGACATGGATAATATCAATTCTTCTAACAATATCTTTTAAGCGAAAACTAGTTTGTCAAAAGAGAATATTTTGATGAGGTCATCAGTCTCACTTTACAAATATACAACAATAATTTCCTCTATCTTTGCATTTATAAATATTTACAAAAGCATTTGTTATATAAGGACTAAAATACCAATGCCATTAATGTACACTGCTAAAAATAAAAACGAGGGGTAAAAATTTTACTGCTTCATTGCACCTTGGTTGATATAAGCACAATCCACACAACTATCTTACCTCAAGACCCACCATATTTAGTAAACAGAGAAGAATTACCTTGCAAACTTGTTGCAAAGAAAATCAACACCATTTTACAATCATTAGACTGATTGTCACCTCTATATTCAAATACTATCTATATTGCTTTATTTACATAATCCATCACATTGAATTTTCCTCATTTCAAACAGCATACTGCCTATATAAACACCCTACTCCTCCTAGACATTTTAAGCGTGTCTATTATTATTTCATAAATAGTGGGTGATTTATCATTTCTAGTTTAGGCAAAGCACTGTGTTTAATATGGTACGTCAGAATAAGGTCTATTCTGCATGCCATTACTTTCAAATATTTTTCCTATCTCTTTTACTAGTCAGTCAGAATGGGTTTTCTTGCTTGTGTTTCACTTTTATATTATTACTTTTTGTTTTTTTCTCTGTGGGTAACTTCAATATTCCCAGAGAATTACTTATTTCCTCTCACCTTTAGAGTGGTACTGAAGTCATACTCTTTCTCTTATGCTTTCTCATCCAGATTTGCTTTTCTTTCAAATGTTCATCTTTTTGTTCGACATTAACCTGTGAACCACCATGCCCCAAAAAATCCTCTAAGTAAAATAAAAAGTAGGGCACTATATTACTTTATATTGTTGTAGCCCAATGTATCTTATATCTCACAATTCTTGTTTCTCTCATATGATCTAGTACAGATGAATGAACAGTGAAAAGACCTTCCAAATAATTTAATTGGACCTCTGCCCTTCACGTAAATGTAATAAATAATTCCTTTATGAAATAGCGTTTGCCTATGTCTACTAGTTGACAAGGATAAATATTGCCATTATTTAGCAAACTGCAAATTCTTTAAATCTAAATTTAACAATAGCTAACTGAAGGCTCATGGCAAAGGTCGGGGGGAGATCCCAAATCACATTTACCCACTAGTCCCTCCCAAGGAGACATTACCTGTACATTTTTAGTGAAATATTCTCTCAGTGATGTCGTTTCAATATCTTCTAGATTCAATAAAATGTGTTCCTTCTCCCCGCCTCTCCCCCCTAAAATTTGCTTCTTAATAAATTTGGACAGTAACATGCACGTGTGTAGTAACACTGAACAGTACAAATACTGCATTGAAAAGATTACTTAATTAATAAAGCCGGGCTACTGCTGGCAGTGTGTCAAGTAAAAGATTGCTGTGGCTGATCACAGCACACATGAAGATAATCCCTGCTTCAAGGAGATTACAGTATCTTCTGTAACAATAAATAAACAATAATACTAATTACCGAAGCCCTAAGAAAAAAAGGGGTTGCAAACTTCATCTTTTCTTTGTCCCTCAACAAAAAAAACAGGTGAAGGGACTTACTGACAGTGGTTTGTGTCTTGTGGATTAAGCAGCATGAGCCCTTCTGTGGGAATAATTCTCCTGAGACTTTTCCTGGCTGGCTGATGGCCTGGCACTAGGCTCTTGTTCCAGGAACGGGGAGGAAATCCAGGAAACAGATTCATGGAAGGGATCAAAATACATTTCCATGGCATGACTAACAGCACACTATAGGGGAAATTCATATGCAGTTTGCATATATAATTCAGTTATTAAATATATATTCTATATGTACATAAACTCAAACATATATACTTAAAAATCTATTTCTTTGAATACAAGCCAAGAATTTCACTCAAAACTTTTTAGAAGTCTGGCTCTACTGAATACAGTAAGACTTTGACATTATCTGTACTGAATTAAGGATTCACCTGACAGCTATTTTATAAATTTCATAATACTTCCCTCTATTTAAGATTTTAGTCATAACTCTCATGGATTTTCTTTCTATTTCAAATTGTCACTGTATACATAAGCTTATATTAAACCTAGATAAAGAACTGTGTAATTAAATGGAATGGTTAATATGTGTCTTATTAATCACGTGGAAGAGAGTTCACAGGATCACTGCCTGAAGGTATGTTTGAACTGTGAGACAGAATATTAATAGAGTCCTAAAGTAGGATTTACCCAGATAACTTTTAAGCTACCAGCCTGGGTATGAGGGCAGCACTGATTCCAGTGTGCACTTCACCCAGTTTTTGAGTAAGCCTTTCAGAAAAGACATCCACTGTGACATGCGTTTTTTATTGGCATCCTACACAGTCTACCTTTCTTTCAGATGTTCTTCTGTTTCATTAATTTCAGGCTTCAAATGAAAGAGAAATGTGTCTAAGGAATGTTAAAATTACTTTCACACACTTTTTGCTACTTTCTTCCACATTTGTGCTGTATTTTCAGTGTGGTTTTAACCTGTTCTGATCATCTTCCCCTTTTTTATGCTTGCTTTTTCCTTCACAACTACAGTCATCATCTTGCTTTAAAAAAATCTGTCTCCTAATTTATCAAGTGCATTTTTCATCCAAATATAAAAACTCACAAAGCCCCTAAACAGTCTTGTGAAAATTCCTCAAAGATCTTTAGCACAGGCATTTTACAAGTACGATTTTTTTTAAGCTTCAAAACGTATTACAAATCTATTGCATAAAAAAGGCAGCAAGCTTTCAGTTAATGCATTTTCTTATCGAATACAAATTACATTAAATGTACAGCAACACTTCTCGCTGTCTTCCTTTTGCACTTCAGTTTTGGGACAGGCACTATACTTTTTATCAATCTTCAGCTCTTTTGAAGATGTTTAAGTGAAGAGGCCCTGCTAAGCTTAGAAGCAAAAAAATTTGAGAAGTTAGGAAATCCATAATTAGATTGAATGAATGGTCAGAGAATGTCTCCCTCAAGCACAACTCCTGCCGAGGATCAAGTGCCAAATGAACATCCCTGAAAACCTTCCTATTTTTCATTCAAAACTCAAGTCTTTGGAGAGTTAGTGAAGACCAGGCTGGCTTCCTAGTAACTATCCTATGAAACCTGGATGACTTCAGTGTATCACATCATGGTCATCAACTTGGCCATCATCATGTCTTAAAACTGGAGTTCACACATCAAGAGAGGATAAGCTGAGTTAGCAATAGTTCAGACAGGGATCCTTGTCCACAGAGGGAGAAAATGGTGTCAGAAAATTTCTTGTCACGTGACCTCAAACTTAATCTGCTGGTATACAAGAAAATGGCGGAAGTTGGCACCATTTATTGACGAATTGAAGACCTATAAGATGAAATAACCAGACGGTGTCGGTCTTTCTCTCCTGCACTTTGTCTTACAGCCAGATTTACAGGAGAAAATTAACAAAACTTTTGAGTTCTGTTACTGTAGCAATTTAACAAAACACTTTATTAAAATATTCTTATTTTTACAGTGTCTGATAATCATTACATTAACGGCTCTTACATTCCCCTGAATTTTCCTTTTATTTTCAACAGGCAAGAGAAAGCAAAAGAACAACAATATTGTTGAACTGGAATAAAATTTTAAGATATTATAAACACCAAGGTGTACTTTAAAACCTCTTCATTTGAGGTGGTGATTACTGAAGTCATTTTCCCATGCAGACTGGGGTTGTTCCTGAATTGTCATCCACAAACATGTTATATCATATACACTCAAACCAGCTACCTGACAGGTATAAAATTGTGCTACGGTTGATTGCAAAAGCATGCAACATATTGTACTCCTTGCTGAATAGAATCAAGCCATTAATCTTCATTAGGTAAACAATCTCTCAAAAAAGGTGCTCCTTCTGCTCATTAGAAAACTTAGGGAATTTAAGATAAACACAGAAGTGCCTCATGATCATCAGTAATGACTTTCAGACTCATTTTACTTTATTATAAAAAACTCTGCACAACTTATGCTGGCTTCAATAGGAAAGAGTACTAGGAGGTGCAAAAAAACCCAGCAAGTAGGTTTTTTGTTCTGTTTCCCATCTTGTATATCAATCCATCTTGACAAGATGCACATACCCCTTTTTTCCTACTGAAAATTGCATTTGTGGCTGGTAGAGGTGTTTGGGTGAAGAAGAGAATGTGGCCAGGATTTCTGGACTTTTGACCAAAATAAATCAACTCTGCGTGGACTTCTAAAACATTCAGAACACAGAAGATCCACAGTACTTACACTTACGTAGCAGAGGCTATGTCCTCCTATGCTAGTCAACAGAATTTAGGGGTAGACAAGGTGTACTTTTGGAAAGTGAGTTTTGGCATCTGTAGCCTCTGAGCAAAGTTGTGAAATCTTCCATGTCAAATGGAAGAGCGAAATAAGAGCAAGCAAAGTTCTAGTAGGAGAAACAAAGATACAGTACAACTAGGTTGTTAATTCCATGAAACTTATTTCAATAATTACCTCCTTATACACATGAAATTCTGTAAGCTTATTTATATTATCACTCTGAACTTTCAAGTACTAAGTTGAAATAAAAAAATTCAATATGCTTCTTCCATAAAAAAAATATTCAATTTTATATGTAATCAGCAGGTCAAATCCATGTTCAGATGAAGTCTGTGAACAGCTGCTTATAAAATCTACAATATCTTACAAACTGAGAAAATTATATTAATTTATTGTTTGGGAGAGAGGGAGAAGTTAGCAGGAAGAAACTAAGAGTGCCAAGTATTAATAGACCTAAAATACAGAAAAAGCATATAAAAAACCTTGAAAACTGTCTCCTGCCTAGGGCTTTCTCATATGTTGTCACAGCATGCTGAATCCATCAAAAGAAGCCTCACACTTTCATTGCTGTAAAGAATGTTACATTCAACATTTCATTTGCTCCAGCAGTTGAAACACCACATGATGTGATTCAGTCGTTCACAAACTTAATATTATCCCAAAGCAATTGATTACCACTGGGTCTGGTCTCAGTCCAGAGCTATTAATAGGCTTCACACATTAATCCAATTTAGATGTTTGTGTCATGTAGAGTTGTTCACTTTATAGGTTAATACAGAATATAATGTTCAAGCAGTAGAGAGACGTTATAATAAAATGTAAATATTGAGTCACCCAGAAACAGAGGAAGAAGGAATTTTTTAATTTGCTGAGTCAAGAAGTTACTAACAGATCATGCAACTACAGGAGAAGATACCTGATCACAAAAAAGGTATTTGTATCTCCAAGGAGACATGGCAGTTCTTCATTTAGCACTGTCAAACCATCCCCTGAGTTACAGTGATAGAGCTCTGTGGACACGTAAATGCATTTAAATGAGGTCCAACAAAAAGGCTAGTGTACGTTTCAGTGAAACGAATTAATTGGGACAGCAAAGAGGACATAATTCCTGATGAGCTGGGTCAGGAGTGGATCTAAAGAAGGTCAAAAAAATACAGGGAGAGGGATGGTGACTTTTAGGAATTGATGTGGCATAAAGTAAATTAAGCTTTGGGGATTTTTTATTTCTTTCCTTTTTTTTTTTTTTTTTTTGTTTTAAACAAACATTAACACAGTCTTTGTAAATAAGGACAAAACCAAACATTTATGTTTGATCTGAAACTTACGTGAATTAAAGGTTTGATGCTATTTTGCTAATATCAAGCATTTGGCATCTACAGACATGGCAATATTAAAAATGAGAGTGTAAGTCTTCAGAAGCTACATGATATCAGTGGGGCAGAAGCATTTTGCAGTGAACAACGCTAAAAAAAAGCTCTCTGGCATTGAATAAAGTAAGGAGAAGCTCACCTGAACCCTGATGTAGTTTGTGAAATCATCGCACTTTGATTTTCTATCAGATTTTGTCTAGATGCCCCTTACAGTCCAAAGCAAGTGTTTGTGGCTTATCATCTTTATAGAGCTGATCTCACAGGACTCATAGTCCTGTTACTGCATCCTGGTTCTTATAAATATTACCTGGATATCTGCCCTTCTCTTAAAAATGGCAATGGAAAGAGAGAAGGGCAATATTCATTTTTGTTCCTGGAAGATGCAAGTGAGAGGCAATTATAGCTGGCAGGCTTACTAAATGCTACTTGGTAGAACTTGCCACCTGCTGCATCAGGAAGAATGGAATGTCTCTAAGAGAGCAGAAAATACAAGAGATGATCAACTTGGGATTATCCAGAAGTATGTCATGGCATTCATCCTGGAAGGTCACTCCCCAGCTTCCCAGATTCACAAGTGAAAGGACAGTCCAAAAAATTAAATGTGTTGGGCAAAATTTAAAACTTCTCCTTGTCTATAAAAGGTATTCACAGCTTCCTCGAACAAAAGAGAAGACATAATAACCAGGAGAGCTGGTACAGCTCTAACAACAGCCCAGAAGCATGCGATGATTTCTTGCATTCTTATGGCAGGTAACAGTGAATAATGGAACAGGTTAATGCAAGAAGAGCAAGGGGATTGCTCAGGGGACAGGGACTCAAGTAAAAACTCCTGCAACCAGTACAATGCTCAGAAAGGAAGGATCTAACCAAATAAGCTTACAGAGGCAGATAGGCCTACACACATATATGCGCTAACCTTGAACATGCAATCTAGGTATTTTAAACATGTAGAGAAGCCAAGAATTTGGCTCTTTGCTGCAGATTTGTAACTCTAAGCTACTGCAATGAAAGCACTTTTTATCTACTCAATTTACCTCCTCAGTCTTTGTTAAGAAGAAAAAAATGAAAAGGCAAAAATCTGCTCTAACTCTACTTGAATGCAAAATGGATTCAATCAAATGGAAAAAGGATTACAGCTCTCAGGCAATTTTATCGAAAATCCTTTGTAAAAAATTGAAATGGCTAGTTCTTATACTTTAAAAAAATGCAATTTTCAGTTTGAAATAATTCTTGTTACTCAAATTGCATTTTATTTTTAAGAAGGCCACGAGAAATAATTAAAAGCTTGAAACAGAAGCAAAATATTTTGGGGATATCCAGCTTACCCTTAGTTTCACATCTGCCAATAAAGGCTTTCATTCCAAATTGGAAGAAAATAGTTTTAAACTGCCAAGTAACCAAAGCATAATAAATGCAATCACATTATACTCAGGCTTTCTGAACTGTTTATTCAAATGCTGTAAGTTGACTATGAAGAATATTGAGTGTTGTAGAAAATGATGAGAGTTAGGTAACTCAGGTATTTAAACTGGAACTCGCACAGTGAAAATAAATTTGATATCACTATGCAAATAAAGATATTTATCAGCCCATAATATGGAAGTTACAAAATTATATTATTTATAGGAAAACTTCACTTACGAGCTCTCAGTTTAAGTATATGCAATGAAGGCAAATAAAGGCAAATTAATTTATAATAATTTTTAATGCAGAGCAGATCGGGAAAAAGAACTGAACAACCTGACAGTTCACTGGTTTAAATCTAGAGTACCCAGTCTTAATATAATGTTAGCCTCTTCTTATCTGTCTTTACCTCAGTACTGTCCACCCTGTTGTTTCTGCTTTTAAAACTGATAAGCATGAAATAACAGTGAATGATGTTATTTTTGTCAGAGAGAAAGAAAATACTAAGTTTCTGCATTTTAATGGGGCCAAAGATTTAAGGAAAAGTGATTCCTCCATCTCCAGAGCCTTGCAAAGGCTTTTACTGGAAAACAAATCTGAGCGTTGGGCCAGCCAGTGCCCAGTATGGTACCATCTCCACTGAAACTTCTCCAGATGCAGAGGAGAGTCCTGCTGGCCAAAAAAGCAGAAATTTTAACACCACTGGCAATGCACAGAAACATTTGCTTTCATGTTCAATAGACAAACTCATTCAGTGATGTGAAGGTCCATAATGTTGCTGACACAGACTTAAACATTGTGTGAATGACAATATAAAATGACAGAACCTATTTACTATGTGATTCTCAGACTCTTTCTTCAACCTACTTAAGAAATACCACCCACTAAGGGCTGGAAGTGTTTATTTTCATTGATGACTGGATTTCCTACACCTATTCTCTCTCTGAAACTTCTAATACTGAGGAGTTAGCCACCAATTCAGCATAAAATAAGCATTGGTGACCTGTATACACAGGAGTCAACATTTGTATTCTCCAAAAGTGTAGAATTATACGCCTTAGCCCATTACAGTCTCCTTGGTAGAAATGAAACATTACACAAACACAACTATGAAAAATGAAAGCTTAGCTTTAAATGGGTGTGAAGCTGGAGAAGAAACCCTTGGAAACTCCTTGTTAGAATTGTGCCAACATTTAGAAGGTTATTTTCTTGCCTATGGTGAAGTTTACTGTCTTTCTACACATTGTTAAAACCATGTTTCTCAGAAATGATAAGCCCATAGGCACATTAAAAAATTATTCTATAATGTGAAACTTACACAATTTGTAAAGAATCTGATTGTGCCAACTAGCAGGTATTTTTCCTCATGTTCCCAGAGTCTATATCAAGACTGTGTCTCTCCATGTGGCCAACTGATCTGTTCGCTGGAACCACAGTTTAGTACCTAGTTTCTGTCTGAAGTGACAGAAACTGTTCGTTACAGTGCTGTTAAGGCAAATGCTTTTAGGGAACATACAAATCTCTTGGCTAGGCAGAGACATGTGAATGAACGTGCCCCCCAGCCACACAGATGCCATGTTCTGAATTCATACTTTGAGGGGCTAACCCTGAGGACATTGCTTGGCTTCAGAGAATGGTATGGGGGAAGTCTGTCCAGTTGTCTGTGCTTCATTCGAAGCATCCCTGTTTAGCTGGTGATTCTGAAGCATTTCAGATTTCATTTCAGCTACAATTAGAAAAATACATTACTCTAAACTTCATAACTGTCCTTCAAACCATTAAAAAAAAAAATCCCCAAGGCCATTATTCAAGAAGGAAGTCTATTTTTTTAATCTTGCTTTACACACTTGCTTTCCAGCTTCAATTTGATTTATCAGGTTTGTTACTAAAGATTGTCACAAATGAGAAACTAAAGCAACTGAGCCCTATTTGCATCAAAACAACTTAATTGCAGTGCATGAGGCTTAACTCGATAGCTTTCCTATTATTGATGCAATTGTTACCAGCAACGGGGAGAGAAAGGCGGGAGCGGGGAGGAGAAGAAAATGTGTGAGAATAAATACAGTGTCTGTAAGACTGACTGGCATAAATGCTCTTCTCACTTTCTTCCTGCTGTGTGAAGACTTGTTTTCTTCTAAACTACAGAATATTTCAGAGAATCTAATGTGATCTGACAGCCAATCTTAAATTGTGTCATTTTATACAAAAAGAAAAAAAAAAGCCTCTCCCCCCCATTACCTATCATACTTTCAGGAAGTTGCATAGGGCTGGAGCAGCTCTCCTGTGAAGACAGGCTGCGAGAGTTAGGATTGTTCAGCCTGAAGAGACTGCTCCAGGGAGATATTGTAGCGGCCTTCCAGTACCTAAAGGGGACCTACAGGAAAGCTGGGGAGGGACTTTTTACAAGGGCATATAGTGATAGAACAAGGGGTAATGGCTCTAAACTGAAAAAGGGTAGATTTAGACTGGATGTAAGGAAGAAATTCCTCACTATAAGAGTGTTGCCCAGAGATGTTGTGGATGCCCCATCCCTAGCAGTGTTCCAGGCCAGTTTGGATGGGGCTTTGAGCAACCTGGTCTAGTGGAAGGTGTCCCTGCCCATGGCAGGGGCGTTGGAACTAGATGAACTTTAAGGTCCCTTCCAACCCAAACCATTCTGTCATTCTTTTCAAATCTAACATGTAACACAAGCATTCACTGAAAAGACTGCTTAATAATTTCTACAATCTTCTTGAAGTCCATCCCTTCGTAATGAATTGGTATTTCTGGTGCAATGAATAATCATTGGGCCACTTTCCCATTTTTTAGAGCGTATTTACAGAAAGCAATCTCGCTATCACATGAAAGGATCACTCAAAGTATTCAGCAAGATGCCACACAAATGCCTGTAAGCTCTGTGCCCCATGGTGTGCTGGAGTCACTTCTCCCTGAACTGCCTGGGGGGAGAATGATTTCATAAACCAAAAAGCTCTGCTGAGTATGTCCTGACTTCAATCCTACAAGTTTTTATTTCCAGAATCGAGACAAAAGCACTTCAAGGGATGTGGAGCACAGTGACAGACATTGCTCCTCTTGAGCACTGTACCGGTAAACATGAACAGTTTAAGAGCAAAGTTTAAGTGGCTGAGACACTAGCTAAGACTCCTGTGGCTTAAGACAACCTTATAAATATTTTGGTGCCAAAAAAAGACAAGTCCCAGGTCAAAATCTAAAAAATATCCTAACTCCTTGCCCATACTAAAAATAGTAAAAGGCAGCATTTTTAAAATCCTATTCTTTCTTTTAAAATCTGCCTTTTTTTTATGGATCTAAATTGCATGAAGTTTCAATAAGACTGAACAGACAAACAAACCTTAAAAATTTTGAAGATGGAACTTCTATTTCCAGAAGTACTTGAGTAGGGTAGTAAATGGCATTTAGACACACCTAGAAGTTTGCATGATTTTGCAACCTCCCATTCAGCCACAACACACATACAGCTAGAGTAGGCACTATAATCATGCACTTGAAAATTTCTTACTTAAGGAATTACAATCAATTGGGATCTAGGCTATGTCTGCACTGTACACTTCATTGTGCACAAAGAAACCTAACACGGTATAAAATAGCTCAAATATTTGAAGCAGACTCATTTATTGTTCCTTGTACTTTCACACATTTTGGAAACCATTACCTCTAGCAACTGTAATACACATGTTATCATTTTATTTCAATATCTGATTTTAAAAGCATTTTAGAAAATTGTAAGGATTTTTACATCAACTTTTTGAAAGATATTTTTACATTGGACCTTTCTGGAACTGATTTTGCAATTACAACAACTCTCTTTTAGCAGAAAATGCTACTAAGTACAGAGGATGTAAAGCCAGGCTAATACTAAAAACAAGGGGTTTGCACATGATGCTTGCATGCAATCTATGTCTAAAGCCAGACTAAGAATGAGGAAGAGGTCTATAAATTAAACACCATTTTCACTAATATTGTATAACAAGTAACTTTACTATCATAACCAGTCTTTGTTACCTAGGGTACTTGTTCATCAAAACATCTTCTTGTGCTAACCAGTTTTGAACACTCCTTTTCCAAAGATCCATTTCAATTAACGCCAAGTACTGGTAAGAGCTGTCACAACATAGCATACCAACTTCATGAATTCTGTTGTTCCTAAAACATCCGATAGGCAGCATTATGAAACGGCATTACTGCTTACTAACATTTTTTTAGAAAAGCTACAACACAAAATGCAAGCTGTTTTTTGCATAGAGCAAACTCTTCTGACTGTATTTCAGTCTCCCAGATAAGGTAAGACATTTTGCGTGTTTGCCAGCTTAATATTTTGCCTGCAGTAGATCTTCAGATCTGCTAAATTAACTTCTTTTAAACTTAATTTTTTTCAGACTGCCCACAGTAAGATATTTCATCTGCAACCAAGGATGGAAATAAATCATAAAAATAGACCAAATCCATGCTGTAGGTGACACACAGACTATATCCTAACTGGTGACCTTTCAGATTTCCTCTAAGATGCGTATGTCATGTCTAAACTGCAGACCAGAGGTGATTTGCAGTCAGTCCTGGAGCACTCCAGCCTTTGTGCTCAGGTTTGATTTCCACAAAAACCATGGCACATATGGGAGTGCAGGGATGATGTATACACAGTTGCCACCTCCACACAGAGACAGGACACAGTTGGAGAGCATCCTTCCCAGGAAGACACCTTCTTTTAAACACAACCTTCTCCCTTCCATATGCTAACCCCACCATCCATGTCTGACTCTCCCTCAGGTGTGGATTCCTACATCTTGAGAAGCTTAAGTTGCCTACTACATTCAAAACAGGGACTGCTTAGATAAATGCCACTCCTCCTGGCATCTCTCGTTGGAAGGCTCTACATTTCCCCGGGGCTTTATTTATCTGGTTTGGGTTGCATTTTAGAGGACACGGGAAGCAGTAACTGTTCATACATTTTTCCATTCTTTCTTCTTTTTTTAAGAAACTGTAGCTTCATGTTACCCTACCCTGTTCTTAACGTTCCTCTTCCCTTTATACAAAAGTATATTTCTGCTTACCCCTCTAACCCCCAACGCAAATGAATCTTAGAGATCCCCTTATATATCAGCTCTCCCTAGGAATAGAAAATGAGGAAAATAAATGGCTCCTGGTTTGGATCTGTTCTTACGCCTTGCCTGTATTTAAAACAAAAAATAAACAACCCCAAAATTTCCCATGAAACATCTGCTGAAAGTCAACATTTTAATATGCAATAGCAAAACATTTTAGTATGCCCAGCATTAAAAGGGTCTAACAAGGCACCTACAAAATCCCAATTTTCTTTTATCGCTTTGTAACTATAACCTTGGCACTTATATATATATACACACACAGATTATGAGACACTATAACTGTAAAGAGAAGCTAAGGAAAAGGAAAAAAAAAAAAAAAAAAAACCCAAAACGCAACAAAAACTCACCAACAAACCTGATCTAAGGTAGTCAAAGTTTATTCACATAAGTAGTGATTCAATATAATTTGTCAGTATCTAAAACGCACAGTAATTCTTGTCACATCAGGTTATTAGTCTGACAGTCAGCGGACTTATTTTCCACTAGCAATGGAAACAACTGGATTTTGAATATGTTTCTTTTCCGTTGATAGCTCTACATATGCACTTGCACAGCTACATAATTGTAAAGAACAAAGACTGAAATATCCAGACTATACGTTTAAATAAAGAGGTGACATTAAGACATATTTTTGTGAGGAATACTGGGCACTAACCTGTCTTACTAGAGAGAAAGAATCATTTAGTCTTATAAATGGTAACTCAAATCTCACAGGAAATATGCTATGCTAGATTGTGGTTTTCAGCTTGCAAGCATGGGAAGTACTTTGATGCAGTAAAAGGAATATAAGCCATAATGAAAGGAATAAGAACAACTTGGCAAAATAGCACACATTTTGAATCCGGGGTATGAATTTCATACAATTAAGCCTATGATTTTAAAAATACTTGACAAAACCATTCTTTGAGGCTATTCAGATAGCTCACCTAAAATGTACTCTCTTCACAAACATTAGGCCAGTAAAACAAGCTAAATATGTCAAGTAAATTATGCAGAGTGATCCAGTCACTTGTGGTGAGATCCAGAAGATACTTAAAGGTTGTGACACTGAACATGGTAACAGATGCTGAGAACCAGCTCCTGGAGCAGAAACCACAGCCCTAATTTGGGCACATAAAGTTATTATAAAGTGGGTGGAGAAAAAGAAGTTGCCAAAAAGTAGAACAGGCACAGAACAGAAACCCTTAAGCAACACATGTGAAACACTCATGGGAGGAGACCATCTTAAATCTTTTCAATTTAAGGTGACTAAACCGGAAATCTGAGACATCCAAAACTGTAAGATTGTAATCCACGTTGTCCAACAGCTGCTCTGATACAGATTACAATTGTCAGATTGACACTCATATTTTGTTTATTGTAGGCACCTAAACCACCAGAACATACTCCGCCATTTATTTTGCCAAATGAGCGCAAGCTGGAGGGAGGAAGCAAGAATACAGCTGTTTTCCTACCCCCATGATTACGCCATGCACCAATACAAAGTGAGCACTGGCTAGATAGAAAGCGGCTTTGCAGAAAAGGACTCAGGGTCCTGGGGGACAAGTGAACGGTAGTCAGAGCATGCCCCAGCAGTGATGAAGGTCAACCACATACTGAGCTGCAACAGTGAAGCCAGCAGGTTGAGGGAAGTGATTCCTCCTATCCATTCAGTGCTGGTGAGACCACCACTGTGGTACTATGCCCAGCTTTGGGCTTCTGACAATAAGACAAACATGTATCTACTGAAGCAAGGCCAGTGGATGACCACTGGAACCAGGGGCTGGAATACCATGATGTATGAGGGGAAGTTGAGAGAACAGGGTTTGTTCAGCATTAAAGAGAGTCTCATGCTGTCTAAAACTACCTAATGCCAGGCACAGAGATGATGGAGAACATAATAACATGCAGAACATAATAAATTCGTATTAGATATATAAAAAAATTGTTTCTCATGAGGAACATCAAACACCAGGAGAGGGCCTCAGAGAGGCTGTCAGACCTCCATCCTTGAAGATATTCACAACTTAAATGGACAAGGCGTGGAGCAACCTGTTCCAAATGGACCTGGTCTGAGCAAAGGGTTGGACTAGAGAGCTCCAGAGACCACCTCCCACCTAAATAATTCTATGATTCTATGACTGAGCTCAGGGATACTTTTTTTTATATCATTATTATTATTATTGTACATAGACTGAGGTACCTAAATTCTTCCTAAATCTTTTTTGTGGATATGAACATAGTTCTGAATACCCAGCTACTTCTCACTTCACCAGTAGTTCTTCTCTCCCTACTGCCTTGAGCACTTCATCATTCTCTGCTGTAAGTACCACTGCCTGATACTGTCCATCACTAAAGACCAAAGACACTTAGACTCCACACACTTTGTGTTCTTTCCAAAAACAAAATTATATTCAGCTAAAATTCTAGGTTGGAAAATTCCAAAGCCATTTATCCTTTGGCCATCTGCTTACCATGTCACTTCTCTCTCCTTCTGTCTTCCTTATTTTCTTCTGTCTCTAATGATTTCTACTATGTGAGTACATAAAAGTAGATAAAAATTAAGGGGTAACCATTCAATAGCTTATATTGTGTACTGAATTGCTAATAGTGAATATTAACTCAAGTATTTTGATTAGCCTACTGGTTAATATGAGCACATATACCATATGTAACCACCACAGTAATCCCAGATAATTGTCTAAAATATGACACTTGAAATAAGTTCAGGGGGTCAAATAATAAACTAATTTACACACTGATGAAATATTGCTAAGTTACAAAAATATTCCTGTTCTCTCTCTTACATGAGCAATAGAAAAATAATAAAGCAAAGACATAAAAATCTAACCAAATAAAACTTTGTTTTGTAATTTTTAAATCTGCAATTACCTGAATCCTTTCTAAAACAGAATTAATAATAATAAAATATATGTTATTTTATAATTTATTTTACAGGTTTAAAATTGTACGTGTGAATACAATTTTATTCCTCTTAACAAAAAAAATGAACTGCCAGATAAACACTGGATGTGTTTGATAGTGTAGTATTATTATCTCAAATGTGAAAAAGTGAACTATTAATCTACAGTGTAGTTCGTTTCATAACCATGGTAAAATACTACTTCTAAAAAATAAATGCTTAGACTTCTGCAAAAATTAGTTTAATATATCATAGCACAGGAACAATATAGTCAAGCCACAGTATTTCAGAAAAAAATTGCAAGTGAATCTGTAATTCTCGAACAGTGGCAAAAAATGAGCAGGCTGAACTGAAAAATATATCTGACATGTCTTAGACCTGAAATATTTGGAAATATAAATTGTAGTTTAACATGGACAGGTTTTGTTGGCAAATCTTGCAACAAGTTGACTAATACTCCAGCTGGTATCAATGACAGAGCCCTCATTGATTCCAAGCAACTGCTCCCATTCAGAGAAGCAAAATGCTTTCCTAGCCCAGGGGAATATCTTTAATTCTTTCACAACCATACACAAAAATAGAAACAAACAAAAAAGAAAAGCATGACTCCCTTTGCTTTTCTTTGCATACTTAATGTAGTCATTTCTCCCAAATCTCCTTCCGAGTGAGTTCAATAGGAAGAATACTCAGCAAAACCAGTAAATATTTAGAGAAGCTCACAGAAAGCAAAATTATTGCTATACTACACAGACAAAAGTAGCAGAAAAACAACTCTAAAATCCACCACGTAAATTTCATGTCCAAAACGGACATCTCTTGTCATTCTCCAGCAGACACTGGAAATCTTACCTAGCTCATGATGGTGAAGTTAACAAATACATTCAAAAGAGGCAAACCTTGATTCTTCCTAACAACTATAAATCCTGTAATTTATTAACTCAGCTCCTTCCACCATGACTTTTGATCATAGAAAAGGTAACCAGAGATTGTAGCCACAAGAACCTTGGAAAGCAATCATCCTCTTATTAGCATGAGAATTAGTTATGCTCATCTGAGAATGGTAAAATACCGATGAATGAAAGAAATCATGTATTAAGAACATGGAGCAGGGGAAAAAGAGACAAAGACAGAAAAGCAAATCAACATGTCACATAAGCCAGCAGAGTCGACATAATGATTTATTTCACAGTTTTCCCTGGCAAGGAACACCTTCTTTTAACACCCTTATCTGTTGAAATTGATGACTCAAAGGCTTTCTCCACTACTAAGTGCTGTCAACCAAGACTCAATAATTTAGCACTGGTATGTCGTATGACTCTGACAAGTAATGTTTGATCTTCATCATCCCATCATAGGATGCCATGCAACGTGATGAATTGGCAATAATATGCTAAGATGTTAAGAAATTACAAACACTTCCCCTTGCCTCAAATCCAAAGGATCTTTAACATGATAAGATGTAATCTAAAAATATAGAAAAAAGAATATAGCTACAGAGTCAACTCATAGTTGATGACAAAGACAGGGCCATTTCCTCCAGCGCAGGGCTGTATACCACATGGAAGTGGTATACCACCTCATTTCCTGGTTTCTAGATCTCTAACCTCCTGCTTAAAACACACACGTGCATTTGAGAAGAAAATCTTCTCCATTATTAAATCTTTGGTGGGTTTTTTTGGTAATTTCTAAAATGCCTATTTCCATAGCTGATAAAATCCGGATATTAGAAAAGCATCTCTATTTCATTGAGCTAAATTTTACGCTGTTTTGGCTTTGCAAGATAACAGTCTGTTCAAGATTTACAAGAGGCAATGACAAGCCTTTTCTTTAAATTATTGTGGCAGATTAGGATTTCCGCTTGAGTATTTCTATTTCATAGTCTACATTCAGTGCCTCTATCTAATTATTCAAACAACTGATGCATATTGTGCAACAGAGATGTACACCTCCACGAATCATTAGTTACATATATATACCCTAACACATAGTGAGCTCAAAATTAATTAAAAAAAAAATTTAAAAGATATGCCATTTTATGTGTGATGGCAACATCATAGTAAACCACATTAAACTGGTATTCAAACTGATGTATTAAAAACAGTTCAACATGCAGAATTGCCTGACTGGATGCTTATGGTGCTTCTGCAGAGCTAATCCAGCCAAGGCAGAAATTTATTATTCATTTCATCTGAGCAGCTAAGCATAAGGTAATATAATGAGGAAGCTCAGCTAGCAGGCTACTTAACATTTCTTCCTTGAAGCACCGAAACCCCTATTAAATTTTTGTACTAAGAGACTTAAGAAAAAAATCTAACTCTAAATCTAAGCACCTCATGATTAACTGGTGCTTGCTCGGGAAGGCACTGTAAAATCATCAATTGCAGTGGCATAGCATAGGCAAGTTTTTACAAACAAATAAAGAAACCTGCAGTGAGAGAGACCACATTTAGTCAAGATCTGCATGTAGAGGCAAAGGTCAAATACAATTTTCTCCTATACCCTTCATGCGACAATAATAATTGTTTTTTAGGATGCTATTGCTTTCTTGTAAGGTAAAATAATGTTGACCTAAGGCCTCCCTTCTTTAAAGTGTAGCAAACGCTGTCTTCTTTAGTAAACCTTTTTGGGCAACATTATATTAATTCACTATTACTGTATAATGCACTGCTCACAGACGAAAGGAGTTGGTGGAGGGTGTAAACTAGCAGGGAGAAAATGGAAAACACAGGTTTGTTGACAGGAAAGTTAACTCATAATAAGCCATCCTCGGCTATGATTACTGAATGATTAATTTTTGTCTTCAATTTTCAGCAATTAATTTCCTGGTCAGGACAGCTCCTCCACTGAAGTAGCTTGACATCATCTCTCCGACTTGTGTGTATTCACACCATTATAGGATTTGAAACTGTATGTATTTTACTGATATTGAAACATTTCCCCTGTTAGAGAATCCCCCAGGGATGCGTTTGCTGTAGTCCTGGACTAACCAGCTCTCCAGCTGGTTACCAGGTCTCCAGCACCCCAGAGGTCAGCCTCCAACAGAGCCACCCCAGGGCTGCTACAGGTTTTGATGGTCCACCCATGTTTGACTGGATATCTGCAAAATGAAGCAGTTTTGCTCAACAGCTGCAGAAAAGTAGCACGAGCAAAATATTAGTATTGTACGGTCACCTGCAAATTGAGAGGAAGGAAACAGGAGAGAGCAGAAAGCCCAAAGCATCGCAGCTTGTTCAGCTGAACCTCTAAAAAGTCAGCTCCTCGTTCCTATCTTTTCAAAACCATAAAATTCTGGCATAAGATGATTTTCTGTTTAAGACTCATGTTGGCACTTTCTGTCTCAGTACTGCCAGGAACACCAGCAAAAGGAAAGATAGCCTCACCACATTGGGGCTATTCTAGCTGATTCCAGCTAGAAAGCAACATAACATGGTACAGAACAGTTTTAGATTTTTCAAAGAATCAATTTTGCCAATGTTTCTCAGAAACATATTACAGAGATAGGGCATTCATTTTTTCTACCCTAAACACCAGCTAAAAGCATATACTGACATGTCGAGGAATTCCTCAAGTGGGTTGGGACAGCAGGAACACAAAAAAAGATGGAAAAGAGAGTAAATTCTACCACTCTGTCTCTACCAGGCAAACCCTCAATGGCTGTGCTGTTGGCACAGAGGTTGGCCACTGTGTGTGCTTCAGGGGAAAAAAAAAAAAAAAGAGGGAAAAAAAAGAAAAGAAAAAAAAAGCCGGAACAGTTAAATACCAACTTGACTTTATAAAATACCAACTTGACTGTATAAAGGAATTATCATTTCTAAGCAGGACATGAATCTGTAGTTGCATTTTCTGCTACACAACAGTATCCAGTTTTGCATTTATCTTGTTCTTTCTGCAGTGAGCAGACAAACTTTCATGCTTCAGTAACAGGCTCATAAAAAGTGCCCAATGGACTGCAGAAGGTATTTCTACTGCCCTGGAAAATTACATAAATCAAATGCTGAGTGATTGCTGCTTTCCAGCTAAATGCTATTAGAAATAACTGTTTGTATGGCCTTATCATTTTATTCTACCTGACAACTACTGATAAAGATTCACTCCCTAAATCACAGTAATTTCCTTTTAGCTGTCAGAAAGGAGATTTAATATGGTGATAAAGAAATAGATGAAAAAAGTGTGCTTTACTTTTTAAAAGACTTGTATAATTTTGTGTAGTTGTTTCAAAAGCATTGTTTTTTCATTTTCTAGTTCATGTCCAAACAATAACACCAATTTATTGTGACATATGATATTCTCTTTGACGACTTTGATATAAATAACTTGATAAAGTTTCTTCTTCCCAGCCAGAACTAGCACAAAAATTTTAGTTCCGACATAATGTCTATTATCAGACTGCTTTCAGATATTTTAAAGCAGAATCACAAAATCAGTCCCTTAGAATTCTATTGGAATTAGCATTCAAATCTGACTATCCTTCCTCATCATTTGTAATGTCACATAGATCATCTCAATGCCATTTCTTCCGAGTACCTGAAAACACAGATTCTGTCAGAGACACAAGGATTCATGCATTCACATGTGATATCACAACACTACTAATTGTACAGACTAATGTGTGAATGGCAGAATTAACATAAATTTGGGGGGTAAAAATTAGGTAGGCTATATAAGATTTAATGTAAGAAATTAAGTCCTGTTCACTAGTCTAGTTTCACTTCTACATTCTCGCATGCCATCATGCAGATGGCAGTAGCTGATAGCGTAGAAGCTGCTATTTTTTTCATCTCCCAAAATAATATTTTTAAATTTAAAAATATTTTTCAAAATACAACTGTGAAAAATGAATTACATTATGAACTGAAAAATGCAAATAGAAAGAGGAGAGTCTTCAAACTGTGGTTACCAAAAATGAATACACACAAACATTGTGTTAGTCAAGAGTTTTAAACAGAGGAAGTGATATATTTCTACATGTAAATAATAACTTTGAGCTGCGATCATCCTTTGGCAGCACTGAATTGGCATATGTAATTGCTAAAGTCAACAGATTTTCTTCAAGAGCTTTGCTGCTTATGTTTACTATCCAATTTTACAGAGATTAATTTCACAAAACCAGAATTTTTATGTGGCAATATCCCCAGGGCTGTGCAGTCATCAGTTCGCATAATGATGTTTTAGTAGATAGAAGAATAGCTCTAAGAGTCTTACAAAGAAATACAGCTCATGCTTGCAAAAAAATGCACACAAAACATAACAAAAAATTTAATCCAGACTATATTAATCTTCATTTCCTCCCTTTTTTGAGGGATGAAACCAGAAATTTTCAACCACAAATGTTACTTTCAATTATCCAATGAATGAAATGGTCCTCCTGTGGAATTCTCAGAATGAAAACATTCATCCTCCCAAAACACAAGTTTTTGTTTCCAGCTTCGTACGTAGAAATGAAAATAGCTCAACGCTGCTGTAGCAGACACAAACACCAGTGATGCCTTGTGCTGCTCCAGGTGGAAGCTCTGGGGTGTTTAAGTGGCTATTTCATATTAGCTTCTTTACAAACCTCATTTTTTCCCAAACCTCACATACGATACACGAAAACACAGTTATCACCAGGTTTTCACACTTGCATTCGGAAATGATGGACAACTGATTTCAACCTACACCTTCATTCTCAGTAATTTATTATACCTGATGCAGGTTTATAAACCAGCTTTTCTTACAGTGTCTTCCTTCACTTCAGATATACTCTGCCTTCTTACAGCCAGGAGGTGATGTATAGCAGAGGGCAGCCAGGCGAACTCTGGGTTTATGAGGACATTTTCACTACTGACTTCCCAGGTGAACTATTTCAGTCATGAAAGAACAACATTAAATGAACTGACTGTCAGATCCCAACAGGCAGAGGTAAGGGCAACATATGTCTTTCCAACCTTTACTTGCTCAAAACGTTTTTTGTCCTTCCAGCATCCCTCAGCTCTACAGGATACAGAGTTCTTACAAAACTTCTCCCTTTGACAAATTATCTTCTTTCCCGGGATAGGGTCAGCATTCTTGTTGGTCCCATGAAGCTGAGAAAGATATATTGACCTGACTTCTAGTATTTTTTAAAAGATAGGTTTTCATCACAGAGGAGCCACCAGTCATCAATTTAACCAAGTACATACCATGGACCATATCTGAAGAGGCAATCTTTTAGTGTATAGAATTTATTGGTATTTTTTATTGATGGCACCAATATAAACTTGAGCTAGGGCATGAAAATAAAAATCAAATGTTACGACTGCTCTTCTTTTTCATTGTCCTTGTAAAACCATTCAGATTTAGTATTTAGGCATTTGTTGTAATGAGTATGATTCCCATTGGAGTTAATTGACTTCTCAGACCTGAATAGTAAGCGAACAAAATATGTGTGGATATAATGTACATTTGTTAAAGATTTTCCTGGCAAGCTGAGGCATAGTGCTTTGAATTCTGTTCTAGATTCTGTCAGCAAAGAGTCTACTGTTTCTAGTTACTTCTATCCAACAGTCATAATAAACATTTTTCTAAGCAGAAAATAAATTGCAGATTTAAATCAGACTTTCCTCTGAGAACAAAGGACATAAGGAAAAGGGCCCAAACTGGATGGATGTCAACAATACTGTTTGTTGCTTCTGTTCTTTCAGTTTTCTGGATATTTACTAAATTCCTGAGAATTACAAGAAAGAAGTCTGCCCTGTTACTTTTCCACACTAAAATCAATGAAGAGTCTCATTGACGCTTTTCAGAGCAAACTCATTGTTGCTTTTCAGAACAATAACAAGTTTTTCCTTATTTTGCAATGCTTCCTTTTCATTCCTTTCCTCCTAATGCTAGTAAATATTTTAAGATTTCTGAATTTGATGCTGTAGCAATTTTCTGTATTTTAATACTGTACCACAAGAAGCAAAGGGTCCATGTTATTTTCTATACAATCAATTTTATGTTATTTAAAAAAAAAAAATTAAAAATCACTCTCTCAAAAGTGTAAAGGCTTCTTATGCCATCAAAGGACTATAAACATAATTAAAATGCTCCTTTAAACAAATATTTGGTCAGATTTGCTTTCTGGTACTTCAAGGATAACCTGACATTTGAAACAACCCATTCAAAATGGCTGACTCTGTGTATTTCCTGCCATCTAAATGATTCAGCATATGTCCACACCATAATCTGTTGGGAAAGGTCTCTTTGAGACAATACGTTAAAGAACATACAATTGCTGCACTCCTACAGCATTTTGTGGTTTCTAATGACACGATAAGGCTTACTTACCTCTCCAAGTTTAAGTATCCAAAGGTTGATTAAAATAAAATAAAAGCTATCATAAGGTCAGATTATTAAAGGGAAGGCAAGAACAAAGACAGCAAATCAGGTTTAAAATAATAAATTTTAGAAAGTCAGATAGTCCTCAAGTTCACTGTATTCATCTGTCATTAGTAAGGCATAGGTACTGTGGGCTAATTAAATGTTAATGAAATACAAATAATCTGCTGGTCTCAAAGCATTAGCTAAGGAGCAGTAACTGCACAACAGCTGCTTCAGCTCACTGAAAGTGCTCATGTCAGCACCTCAAACAACATCTAAAATCTGGCTTCAAAACATCTGAATGAAATAATAATGACTTCTTCATGTAACTCATTTCAGAGGACCTGCAATTATTTTTGCTTAAGACAGCGATGAAAGGTCCAAGTGATAGCAACAAAAGCTGAAGAGTTTCATGGAGCAATACAATTAAATATGAGATTTTTCATCTGCTGTTTTGTTAAAAATCTTTTTAAGTAAAGCACAGTGTCTCTAAAAGCAGTACTGTATTAAGATGCTAATGACATCGATAAAAGAAACTCATGCCAGAAATATTAATGTTAGATACACAAAAGCTTTACTCCTCTTACATAGCATCACGGTCAAACAGAGCATTTGGCAAAGATCAGATTTAAGCTCACGCCCCATTTAAAGCCTAATTTTTATGCACAAACTTCCTCCTAGCCAAAAAGAAGGCTTACATCTTGTTGCGGTCCAGCTGGGGACAACGAGGATAGAGAGGAAGGACTGGCACGGCAAGTGCAGTATCACACACACAACATGCAGGAAGCTAAGCTAGAGTTTCAGGGAGATCACAGAATGTGCTGAGAATGAAACACACCACGCCCAACCCATAGAAAGCAATTTAAAGGCCAACCCCAAGAACCTCATGTTTAAATTGTATCCTTAAGATGGAAATCTTTCTCAGGAATGGCAGAGATGTTCCCTCAGCTTAGGCCGCATGCTCTCTTACAACAGCCTCCTCCTGCAAGCTGGCCACTTGGGGGTTAGGCAACTCATCTGTCTGGGGGATCCAACATGGGCACAGTTCAGATTGTCCAAGACAGATGCCTGTGCTCCCTATCTGCTCTTAGATAAAGAGAGATGCCAACTACAACGAGGGGATTCTGAACATCTTGCTTGAAGACCTGAGCTGTCATAAATCAAAGAGAATGACTGCCCTCAAAAATCTCCAGTTCATGATGAGACAAACCCTTTTCCTCCTAACATTTGGTGAACCATTTCACTTCATACCAAGTCAGATGAAGGTGGCATTCTTGAGTTATCAAACCACTTCTCCCCATCTTTAAACCTGCTTGTACAACAACGAAAAAGAACATTTTGTGTTCTGTTGGGATACAATATATTTGGTAAAACCACCTTTGGTTTGAGTGTTGTGTGCCAGTTCATAGCTGCCAACTATCCCGTGTGCAAAGAGTTCGGAGCAGGGAAGACACAGAACACTCAATATGAGATCCTGCTAGCGTCTTCAAACTTTATTTCTCACAGGGATCTTTTATATGATTCTTATAATAGATGCAACAGGGTTCTT
>JAVJGG010000007.1:3333058-3346239 GCA_035590195.1 Aviceda cuculoides | reverse complement strand
CTTTAGCTACCACTTTGACTGCATAACCAGGTTCTCTAGAGAACTGTGTCCACAGTCCTCTAGCCATTCCCCAACACCGTGTACTCCCTGTATCCTGGTCTCCACGGAAGGCTAAGCAAGGCAACGGTTGGAAACTGCCAGGGTAGAGATTCCAGCCTTCAGTTCCCAGTCCTGATGGCTAGGGGACTGTAATTTCTCCTGCCCCACTGCCTGGACACAGGCTGTGAGATGGAGCTCAGGCTCTTCCTGCCAAGGCTGATTTAACAGAAGCACTGTCACCAAACTACTTGAAAATAAGCAGATCCATCATTACCCGCATGTTTACAATGATAAACACAAAATTACATATAAATCACAAAAAATTCTGCATGCAATAGTAATGCAGGTGTTCCTACGTGCACGCAAACACACATCAGCATGGATTATAAAAACACACGTAACAACTAGAAAAGTTTCTTGATTGATGGTTTCCAGGGACCTTCTAAGCAATGTAAATACAGGGCTGTTGGAAGCTATTCGTATCAGTGCTGTATCAAGAAAAATGATTTCCACTCCATACCAAAACCCATTCGCCCCAAAGATACACACCATGACTGCAAAGATGTAACATTTTTCTTTAAGAGGTACAGCAAAAACATTCTTAAAAATACAGAGCAAGAATACAGAAACTCTCTTTGCTAAATGCCAACAAAGTCCATCTGACACAAACTGTGATTCTTATACTATAAGGGAAATGTTATACTCCGCTATTGAATAATTTGGCATCTCTTCAGCAAGAAAGTTAGCTGCTGGAAATGAGTTGAGAAACTCAATAATCAGTATGCTAGTCCCATTCATCCCTTTTAAATAACCAAAGGAAAATTTAAAAAAATACAATGTTACAAAGACGCAGTGTCAAAATCAATTAAAAACTTCAGATTCTTTGGTGTTCAGAAATCAGGGCAGTTCTTGTTGTAACATAAACAGTAGTAATTCTATTTACTATAGACATAGCACATCAGTGTTTGTAAAATCCCTTCAGACTGGGTGGGCATATGCATAACCTTGGCATTTGTCATACAGGAAGTCTGCATTTCTGTGTTCAGAAAAAAAGATCAAATACTGATTTTGAGCCATTAGTCAAGAATTTTCCAGCAACTTCGTGCGTTTTGAAGATACAAGCTCTTTTCAGCTCCTTGACTGAGATCATTACACACATCATCAGACAGCATGTGTGGTGTGTGTCCATTGTCAGAAATATGGTCACCGTTTCAAAGAATCTGATTTTTAATTAGAAGAGATCAAACTTTTACCTGGCATATGTAAATTCATGTTGCCTGTGCTGGTGTTGAAACTGTATTCTCTATCTAGCAAAAAACATTTTTCCAAATGAATCCAGGAACTTCCTAACTGAATGGCAAACATGAAGCGTGCTGTGTCACTTAGCTTGCTGCTGAACTGCAATCACCTTTAGGCTGAAAACTATGGACTAAGCAACATCAAAGCAACTCACACCAGGGATTCAGGATGGGAAGCAAGGAATGTCACATCTAACCAAAACTGCAGGAACAACAAGGTAGTCACTGTGGAATTCACCAAAATTAAATTTGGCCAGGACAGGAGGGGTTTTCCCCAAAAGCACCATGGGATCTTTAATGACCACAAACAGTCAGAGTCATGATTTTACACCTCATTCAAAACCAAGCACCTCATGACTCTGGGTCCTTAAGATTTCAGTTTGCAACTAAGTTGTAGAATGACACCTGCTAAAAATCATCAGCATCAATCTCCTTTTACTTTAGGGATGCCTTACCTATCTACACATCCAAACAGAATTATTTAAAGTCGAACAGGATAGTATCTTTACTTATTATGGCAAAAAAGTAGAAGAAAATCTTGTTTATATTGTGCTTTATACTACAACTTATGTAGTCCTAAAAAACATTACTAGGTGATACACACATACCAGATTTCAAAATATGTTATTATGAAAAAGATGAAACACAATGGAATATTACTGTCATCTTCAAAGTTCTCCTACTTAACTTGGGGGAAACACAAAGAGATTTCAAGCTTTTCTCAATTTTTTTTTTAACGTTTAGATCAGATCTTTCATCTTTTGAATATGTCATTATGTTCTTTTAATCTTTTATATTTTGCTTCTTTTTAAGCTCTTGTCCACATGCAGGGAGGCAATTAAGAAGGACTTTTTTTGTGTGCAACTTGCAAATAGATAGGTTTAATGAGAGTCACTCACTTATACCACCGGTTTCTCTGATGGCAGACATATTCAAGAAGGCATTAGCCTTCACATTGAACAATATCCATGGACCATTAAAAAAAAATACCCATCACACTTATTTCTGTAGAGAAAAGGCAAGAAAAGAGGTAATATCCATGTTTTAATTTCACTCTGCATAAATTCTCAGAAAACCCCAAAAGCTTTCTTAACCTTTCCTATCAAAGGAGCCAACGAGGAAAGTCATCACAGACATGACAGGTGTGAAGCTTCCATTTATTTTCCTTAAGTATGGTGAAAATATATTTTATCCAGCACTCTGGGAACCAGAAACAGACTCATAGCTTTTTACATCCCAACCTGCAATCTGACCTCAGACTTTGACTCTTCTCTTTGCAATTAAACAAATGCAGCATATTAGACTAAAACATTAGTCCTTTGATTAAAAAACAAATCATCTTCAAAACAGGATCCTCTCTACTGTAATTGTGTGGGTTTTTTTCCTCCCTTCTTCCCTGAGATATAATAAGATTCCTTGATACATCATCACTAGAGACTGAATCCTAGATGCACGTCATGAAGCTCCAGTGCCTGTTAGCTTGTCTACGCTCTTTCTCCAAGATACGTATTTTTAAACAAGTCTCTATTAACAAAACTTTTCCCCATGTTGTGGGTTTTTCAGCATTCTTAGTTGTATTTCACAGGTGTATTATAGATGTAGAGGCAAGGCAAAACTTAACTATATTACTGGTATACAGCCAGTGCCATGAAGTGACATGTAGACAGGAGCAAGAAGAACCCCAGCCAACACCTCAGACACAAAACCGGTGTTTCATGACATAAAGTGCTATATAAAACAGCACATAGTGTTATGTGAAGAGGTGGGACATCGGTACTTATAGAAGCCACATTAGGCACGCAACTTTTCACTCTCAATTTGTCCCTCGAGTTGTTGATTGACTGCGTGTAATTTACAAAATTATTTTAATCAGTTCAAATGAATAATAATAGTAATGAAAGCACTGCTTAACTGTGGGCCTTCTCCAGCTCTTGAGGTATTTTTTGTTACTCTCTTCCTTTTGTCAGGCTCATGTAACTGAAGAGTCTGTTTAAAAACCATGACAGAAGCCTTCAATATTCTTTTCTTTTCCAGCATTAAAGCTTGTAGCTTTCTTCCTTACCATTAAGAACTACATGGCAACACAAAGGAGACTACCATAAGAAAACTGTTTAAATTCCAGCTGACTGTGAGATTAATAAACCATGGAAATACGACATTACTGCAGATGCACAGCATTAATTTCTTCAGGCAAAGCTTTAAAAAAACATATTCCATATAGATATAGACAAAATATTTCATTTTATGTGGGGAGAAAGGGGTGGCATCAACAATTAACTTCAAAAGTACCTGTATTTCCTGAAATGTTACCCCACCTGTATAATGTATTTTTTTGTATTTTAAAATAATTTTAACAGAAGTGATTACTGAAAAAAACCAGTATGCCCAAGTCAACAGATTTAGGATTTGCAGAGTATCAAGACTGCGCCATAGCTCTGCCCGTGTGCCTACTGTGTCACAACGTGTGCTGCCCCCAAGCATCTCCTGTATCACCACAACCCAGCTATCGCAACTGCTCTCATCCACTTGCCCACAGCACCTACATCCTTCAACATTTGTTACAAATTTACCTTACATTTCCCAGGCTTCTCTGGGAATCCATCCTATCGTTTGGCAAGGAATGCAGCTCTCCATCTGACTCCTATCGTGAATCGAGATTATAGTTCAGGGAAAAGAGTTTATGCTTTCATAACAGAATATTTTGAAATATGAAAGCTACTATGTTGATCTTCAAGCAAAACACCATTGTTGGCATTCTTTGTAAATTGTGACAATATACATCTGTAAATCAGGATTAAATTTAATCGCCATTAGAAATTATAAATATCAGTGCATGATAAATAACAATTCAACAGTAAAGAATTCTACAGTCACAATCCTTTTGACCACCGGGGTCCTCACTGCAAACCTAACAACAGCCAGTGCAATTTCACAGCATCAGTTTTCTTCACATACCCACCACAGCAGAAGCTCTGCTAAAGCTACTGCTGTCACGAGGGGGGTATACCAGGACAAAAGTACAGGTTGCATGTGTGAGTTTCACTTCCATACCCATGCTCTCAGACATGCACTTTAATGCCTTTTATGCCCAGTGAGGTGAAGATGACCTGTATGACCTAAGTTTACCTGATTCCCTTCTGGGAAAACCTACACCAAGATTAACAGATAAGACCAGTATCAACGCAGAGAACATCACACTGCTGTTAACAACATCAGTTCAGCTAAAAAGGTTTTACTTTCTGAAACATCTGATGCCTTCAAAGGACAAAATGTCAACTGAGAAGTTCTGGACAGATGCACAAGTAGTGTTACACTCTTAGCAGACACGTAAATTAGCTTATTCGATGTGTAATCTGTGCATATTTGTAAAATACATACTTGTAAATAAATTTCACACAATCTCAAATTTTAGCGAAATGTCCTGGCCAGATGAGGAGGAGCTGAGAGGCAGGGCTGGGAGAATGAAGCTGGAGAAATGGTCACTTAAGTAACTGTTTACGGGTTTCTGGCACATAAGACTGCCAGACTCTAAGACTCTCAGCCTGGGTTTTAAATGTGAAAAGTTGGTGGGTGGCAGCAACAGTTACAGTTACTATGAACGTGAGTAGGCAGAGGTGCAAGCAAGGAGTTTACACAAACTACACTGGTGATGGGCAATGCGATCTGGTGGCAAAACTGTGATTTAGGAGAGCCATAAAGGTGAAGACACATATCTTACATCTATGGTTAGCATAACTTCAAACAAGAGGTCTGTGGACAGGAACTGGGGCCCATGTAATCACAAGAGATATGAAAATCTAGTCAATATGAAGACAAGCTAATTCTCATCTTCAGTAAGGTTTTACTAACTGGAGGTAAAGATCCAGCTATGTACTTGCAGTGAGAAGACAGCTTGAAAATAACCACGTAGAAGTGGGTATTGAGGGCTCAGTGATATATTTTCTGACAAAGCTTGGGACTTTTCATTCACTTTTGCTTGACTATAGCAAGTACTATCAACTGCACATAGCAATGTGCACTACTGTTCATTAAAGTAATATTAAACTGTCTGGCAATACTATATTTTTTCATTTATAGAACTTTGCAGTACTACAGAAATACTGAAGAAACATAAGAAAGCAGTATAATATATGATACAAATACAAATTTAAGAGCAATGAAATGTTTCAATAACAAAATACAGCTTCTTGCCCAATCATGGATTTGACAGTGAAAAAGGTAATGGTTTATTTATCTTGTCTGATGTTAATCTTTGTTGATATTCCCTAAGGTCAAATATATCCACATGAGCTTATAGTTTTATATGAAATTATGATTATTGCACAGGAGATGATTTTTTACATTACTTTCATAAGGGGGAAAAAAAGAGGCCAATTTTGATTCTCAGTCGCTCAAGTGAATCTTCAACAGTTTCCACTGCATTGCATATATCTGAACAAAAGCAGAATTACACCAAGGAGTTTTATTTGTGTAGGCGTATGCATGCCTGGCATCTAAAAAGGCAGAAGTTATTCTTCACGTGATGTATCTTATTATCATACACACACAACTTCTAAATTCAAGATATACAAATTTGGAAATATTAATTTTACATCAATCACAAATCAGAACAACACATACACAGTTTTCCAGAGATTCCATCTGCTTACACTGTTCACCATCACGTTGGCTTTGAATATCCTAAACATATGTTGCCCTGCTCAGAAAAAAAAACCCAAATAATTCTGGAGAAAGAACAAGATTTTTCTCTGGAGCTACATTAGGTTATACAGCTGATCTTTTCATATGACTGGAAAAGACATGTTGGATTTCCACAAAACTCTTCCCTCAAAATTCTTCTGACGGACTGAGCAACCCTACAGCAAATGCATAATATCCTCATGCAAGTAGGTAAGCAAGCTAAAGGCATTGCATTGTAAGAACCAACTTCCGTTGGCTGGACAGAGGGCACTAAAAAGCATCTAAAAGAAGCTTTTTCCAATATAACATTTTTATAGGTGTCGTATAACATCTAAAAACCCTATGTAAAACTAAGGAGGTTTTTATATTTTGCTATGTTGGCAAAAAACTTCTCTGCTCCTCAGATTTTGCACACTACTGCATACTGACAATACTAAAATCTTTCAAAGGGAACATTTTAACACAACTCTCTTCTCACATGGTACTATAATGCAAGCAAGATTTTTTTTTTTCTTTAATGTGTTTATAATAAAATGCTCACAACAGTGAGAAAATTGAGATTTAAAGCAATATTGTTGGGCTTCAAACAGCACGGGTTCACTGGAAAAAACTGAAAAAAAAATCTTAACACAGTCACTTTGCTTCAGCTAACACCTCATGATTTCTGGATTTACAAAAAAACCAACAAACAAACAAACAAAACAAACAGTCAAACAAACAAAAACCCCAAACACAAATAAGACATTTGTATCTAGCTTGGCAATGACAATTTGTATCTAGCTTGGCAATACCAAAAAACCCCAACCAACCCAAGTTTAAGTAAGAAAATTATTAAATAAAATCAGGAATCCCTACAATCAATATTCTGGTATCCTTTTTTGGTCCCAACCACATTTTGATTCTATAAATTAAATTATACATTTGTATTTCCTTGTGCAACGACATTTTAGGCAATTCTACTTGTGCAATTACTGCCAAGCACATTGGATATCAACTGGAGTTTTGACTAAGTTGTCATAAATGAACCTATACAGAAGAAAAATTAGTAAAAGTGATACATCTACCCTTCGCAATACATGGCAAAGACAACGTAATACCTATAGCTCCTGTACCACTGGTATTTTAGAATTAGAAATACAGACTAAAGTAAAATACATTCCAGAGGAGATTGAGAAAAAAGCAGCCATATCCCACCCCTGCAAAATCCCAAGACTTTACTACAATGATTTTTCTGCAGTTACTTGAGTAAATCAAATAGACTGGGGAGTTCAGCAAATTAAGCGACTGATGGTCTAACAACTAAGGAGCGGTGTCTGGCCTAATAACAAACCATCTCTGTTGTGATTTTTTTTTGGTTTTGTCTGTATGTTGTCGAACATACTGCATACAGATGAACAACAGGAAACTTTAAGCCACAGAATGTGGCTTCTTAGCAACTTTAAAAAAGAAAGCATATTTAATACTGCCAAAATAGCTTTGACCAATAAAAACTTGAGTCTTCTATTATCTGCCGAATAGGATGCCATGGAAGGTTCCTTAGAGGAAACCTGGAAGGATTATCCCTGACATTAAGGGTACAGATTAGTTTCCATATCCTCTGAGCTCAGTAGGAATAAATATTCTCTCAGGTTATGTTCTTAGGATACGCTAAATACAGATGACAAGATTTCAGAATAAAATCTGGATTTTATTCTGAAAAAAATCAGCCGTGAACCACCTGAAAATGAGTGCATTATTTGGGTTAAGAGTATCGCTATAATTTTAAGAGAAAAAGATGGCATTAGATTCCCTGTTGCGCCTTTTAGAAAAATAGTGCATAAATCATGCTTCTATAACTTATATATACAATCAGTAAGTTTCCAAAAAAATGTTACCACAAAGTAAAATAGATATTAAAGGAAAATATTAAGTTTTTAAAACCTTAGCAACATCTAGTATAGTTTTAAATGCTTATCTCAAAACTGAGTTAATACAAAGGCATTCTGTCTTTGGCTGATGCTTTTTGTATGGAGCCATTCTTTCCCACAACAGTGTTCTATTAATTTTAGAAATTCATTGGTACCGGAATCTACAACTCAGCATTAATTAAAGTCATCTATACAATTTATTCACGATGTAGAAGAAGCTCTAGCGTTAAGACATCTAACAATACCTCCAGCTCCTTAGATCCCCCATAGTACTGCTATTCTGCTGCTTAACTAGATTTGCTCATTCCTGCATTGTAATAAACAGAGATTAGATCTATTTTACACTCAGACCATTACATTTAATTAAACATAAATGGTTCGTACTCTGCCCGCACATATGCATGGATAACTCCCATTCAGCTGAGCCAATGATTTCAACTCCTATTGACCAATTTCTTTTTATTTGAAGAACAAAACAATGACCAACAGTTCAGGTCTGTATGAGGCGGAAGTGAATTTAATGTGCAGCAAATATGAACACTGTATTTCAGAGAACATTTTGATCTAGAGTGACTAAAAGACACTTTAGGATTTTGATGTAATAGAACTTTGAAAAGTGAAGAATATGATTTCATAAAAGATGTACTCCTAAATTGTCAGTATTAATATCCTTTTTTTGAATAGAAGAGGTGAATATTTCCACTATATTAGTGAATACACATGCAACTTCTGAGTTTCCACTGTATGGAATTGTATCCATACACTAAGATTTTGGCCTGACTTGACTTAACACTTCTGTGGTTCTTTTCCAAACAGCAGCATGAAAAATCAGCTCAGGGAACACTGTTGTGGACAGCTGTGGTATCATCAGTTCATGCAGGACCAACAAATATGTTTAATCCAGAATTCAGCAACTACATAAGGAGATAAGGAGATTCAGAAGCTAGATAAGGAGTCTACTTTCACTGATTTTTCTTTTCTAAAATGTCCTCATCTTCCATTTTCAACCTGTATACCAAAATTCCTAATGATCTGAGATCTATTTTAATGACTACTGAGATTTGTTCATAGTTGAGATTTATTTTAATGGTTGTTCCTAATGAGTTAGGATTTGTTTTAGTGATTGGCACAGAAGGATTAGTTTTACATAGGAAATACAAATAAAAGACATGAAGAGCAGTAGACTCTACTGGTTATTCTGTTTTGTTATTCAAGGGTGCGGACTTTGACAGGGATGGATTCTTACAAAAATCCCACTTCTTACTAACATCTACTGTAGCGTGTTAAATTTTCTACATAATTTTTCAGCACCTCAAAATCCATGAAAATACATATTTGAGAATAGTAAATACTGTTAAACAACTTGTGCTACACCACATAGCCTGAAAACGTGTTAATTGACTTAAAACACATCTGTTACCATACCCTCACCAAAGCATCTTGAAACTCAAAGCTATAAATCAGGTACATAATGCTTGGCTAGGGATTAGGACTGTGAGGGCAAAAAGCTCTGGAAGCAGACTCGCCATTAAAAAAACCACTTTTATTCTACTGATCGTGGTTATGCTTTAGCAAGTTTCTGCTCCATTCCCTCGCTCTAGACATTAACTCCTCTCCCCCAGTTGTCTGCTTTCGGTTTCTGCTCCCGATTGATGCTGAAGCAAGTAGATTTGTGGTTGTATCCTAATTTCAAGGTGGGGCTGGCATGAGGGAGATGGTGGAATAAAGACCTCACTTTTTATCATCCATAGCTGAGAATAACTATCGTGTAAGTAGATGCTGCAGAAACTCAGAACGCTGCTGACAGTTTTCTATTTCCTGTTTGAGAAAACTGTGCAAGCATGTAGAAATGTTTCCCTATATGCTCTGGTAGACTTTAAGATGCCAGGTTAAACCTCCCTCACTGCTGGAAGGTTTCATTGCAGTGCCAAAGCACAATGAACAAGGTTTGGAGCCTGCAGAAGGTGCTACTTGCCTGGGGAAGTTCTGTACAAGGTGTAGAGCTACTACCTGTTCAATTAGAATACAGGGAATAACTTCTTTACTTTTTCAAACTGTGATTTGGAATCTTAATCCATCGAAAGTGGTTAAAATCCAGATTAAGCATCCCCATCTGGAAGAAATAAGATCTTAAGTATGTAATAACTAATACTTAGAAGTCCATTACCCTGAAAGACTTCAGTCTTCCCTAGTGAAATCATTATGGGTAGCAAATGGATTTATAAGTATGATTAATATCCAAAGTGAATTTCAGATGTGCATATAATGAAGGACAGAAAAGGTAAGAGATCACCAAATTTCTTTTTAATGGTTAAAACAGTATAAGAGATCTTTTTCACTCTACAATCTTCACCTTAAAAGAAAGAAATAGTTTAAATTATTCAAAATGAAATGAGAGTCCACTCTTTACAAGGACACAGCCTTTACCTGTTTGAATTACAGCTTTGTCCTTTGTATCTTCCAACTGAATAGTTGAAAATTTCTGACTAGTTCTGTTGGAAATAAGAATGTTTTTATCTTTAACTTCTGTTTTTCCTTCAGTTCTCAATACATATTTCTCTAAAGTTTTTTAAATACTGCCATGCAAAAGTGCTTATATTTACATTTCACAGACATATATCATCCCAGTTTGCTTTACTAAATGAAAGAACTCTGGATAAAACAGCACAAGCTTGCCACAAAGACTTAAGCACAGGCTTAAATTTCAATGGACCATTTATTTGCTTAAATTTGAATAAGTATGCAGATCTTCATAGCACTGTAGTTGAATTTTTGAAATATATTAACTTCATTATGGCTCTTTCAGACTTCAGATAAAAGCACTTCTATGGTAAGTTAGATTTTCTGCAAAACTTAATACATCAAAATATGTGACTTTCAGACATGGGAGTAATCTGGAAGAGAATTTTCAAATCTTCTTATTCTATATCTTTTTCTTCTCATTTTTCACTGAGGGATTTGAGCATCAAAGCTATCTGAATCCAATTGGCTCCCATGAACTTTGTTGACTTTGTAATATTCTAATACACATAGCCATTGTATTTTAGCCAAAAAAACCCACACCAAAAAACCCACCAATTTCCATGATGGGAGTTGAAAATCAATGGCTATTTGATTTCAAAAGGTACTATTCATAAATGCTAAAGGCCCTCATTTTACAAGCACGCATATGTATAAGGACACATTCTCTCTGCTAGTTTTTTGGTAGTTCAAAGCAGCAGCACCACTCTTGGGCAGTACAAATTACTGGGCAAAAACACTCAGCATAATGCAGTATCTGGCATTTTATCATTACGTACAGAGACCTTTTAATGTCAGGAAATTAAAGTCTACAAAGCGAATCTCAACTGTTCAACTGCTTTACCATCGTATTTGCATTAATATAAGAAATAGGGAGATTGTAATTAGTCTTTTGAAGTCAGTGTAACAGCTGCCACATTTTATATTTATCTCTCTATATAACTCATGGTTTAAAGTTCCTACTTTTAAGTACCCTAATTCATCACTATCTGGAGGAAGTAGAAACCTCAGGATAGGCATGGTCTTCGATCAAAGTTTCCCTACAAATTTTGGCTGATTTAAAGTTTTTTCTTTATTTTTGCTTTGACAGATGAATAGAGCCATTGTGAACTAAATTTTGGAAAATACAGCCTTTGACCAATATGTGATGTGCTCATATAGCTACCAATATGCATCCAAGGTGACAGATCTTTAGAACAGACATGAATTTTTCATAGGTGTGCTTGAATGAACAAGTTTATCCCTGTGTCATCAATATACAATGGGATTCATAACCCCAAGAAACCTGACAGGTAGATGGCAAGACAGCAAATCTGCTTTCTGCTCATCAGCATTCATAGGATAGACAGGGCTGAAGTGCATTTTTTCAGCAGCAGTCCTGCTCAGAAAATACATATGCCTGTTAGAAAAGAATGTCCTAATGTAAGCAAGTCCAGATTCAAGATCAGAAGCCTCACAAAACATAGCTCTATCAAAACAGTCTACAGCTAACCCCTCTTGTAACAAAATCATGATGACTGAACAAAGATTAGCATGTGTTCTTCCATTCACCATCAACAATGAAGAACATTCACATGATACTTTAATCAGTATAATAGACATAAAATATCAAGTTCTTTCCCTCCAACATCAATGAAGAATCTATAGAAAGAGGGCTACAACATAAAAGAAAAAAAATCTAGATCATAGTTGATCAAAGCATCTTAACCACTGATCAACTGTATTAACAAAAAAAAATTTGGTAAAAATAATTAATCTGCTATAATTTTCAGGTAGCTAATTGGCAGTATGTAACTATTTACTTATGCCAACAGTGATATGCAGACATACTCCAATCAATTTAGGTAGCATTCCATTCAAGCTAAAATACTCAATTGTCCAGTAAAACTAACAAGTGAACAAGAAAATACTAAGTTAACTGTTGTTTCTAGGGTCCAAGGAAGGTTGCTCAGCAGCTGTTTAAGGTTTCTCGTCATAGCATTGTATTGAACCACTGAAACCTACAGGCATATTTGCATATATTAATTCTTCAAGAAATACCTCTGCAGCTTCACTGTTATGAGAGGAGACACCTCTGAGGATAAGCAATGGAGCTGCCTTGAACAGCCTGATTTATTGGCAAGGTACAGGGGAATCCAGTGCAGATGGCACAGGCATCCCATTTCATGTGAAGTATTTCTCCCCATTTACCCCAATGAAAATGCAGCAAATGAGTAGATTAAATTCTTTCTGCATTATCAGGAGTTCCCTAAGCCTGTATCATTATTCTGGTTTTACCTTGGTGTAAAGAAAATGTAGGCAACAAAATCGATCCTTATGAACCTCACGTATAGTCAATTAAAGACCCCCGAAGATATATGGCTTATATGTATACCCTAAAAGATTTGAAATTTTGCCTGCCTCCAATAGCTACTGGTTCGAAGATGATCACAGGGGAGCATAATGTATTATTAAGTAAGCTCATTTACAGTATCTTCTTTTAGTTTTGACTATTTGCTACTGACTTTATTTCATTATATATAATAAGGAGAATATATTTGGAAAATATTTTAGAAAGTATTCAAGGTCTAAGGAAAATTTGTTCAGAATTAAGGAAAATTGCTTCCTTCACCTAAGTCAGGCTAACTTTAAGCAAACTGCAGCATAGAAAAGTAACTCTGACTATCTGTCCTGGTTTCAGCTGGGATAGAGTTAATTGTCTTCCTAGTAGCTGGTACGGTGCTGTGTTTTGAGTTCA
>JAVJGG010000007.1:3225627-3326138 GCA_035590195.1 Aviceda cuculoides | reverse complement strand
CAGCTTCTTGTGCCCCTCCAGCTTTCTCACCAGCTGGGCTTGAGAAGCTGAAAAGTCCTTGATTTTAGACTAAACACCACTTAGCAACAACTGAAAACATCCATCAGGGTGTTATCAACATTCTTCCCATACTGAACTCAAAACATAACTCTGTACCAGCTACTAGGAAGACAATTAACTCTATCCCAGCTGAAACCAGGACACTTACATAAAGCAATGCATACATAAGATAAAATAATAATCCTGCAAAATCAGGGAGAGATCCAAAACACAGCATAGTCAATTATTCCCTTCAGGAGTTTAGTAGACATTGGCTTAGTCCCCCATCACCTATCAGCTTGTTTGCTGATTTTTTTTTCCCCTTTGGGAGAAAAACAAAGATGAGTTCTTGAAAAGTAAGCGGTCTGTTGCCACAAGCGCTGCCACACACACGTGAGGGCAGCATGCCTGCTAGCTGTCTGCTGGGGCTGACCCCCGCTTTTGGCTCTGGTTTCCAAACTGAAAAGTACCACCAGTGCAATTCTGGGTCTTCAGTCCTATGCAGGCATGGTGGGCATCATGATGGCACTCAGAGAGACTGATCTTGGAGTGCAGTCAGACCCCCAGGTGTCTAACCAATATCTATGGTGTTTGCACAAAGGTGCAAGTAACATGCCCTTTGGTCACAGCGATTTGCACCTCTATAAGGACTGGACTGAAAATGGTAAGTCCAAGTCCTGGGTGGTGGGATATGAGAGCAAATTAGTGTGAAGGTACCTGATACGGTGCTTTATGAGCAGCTGGGGACGCTGGCTGCAATCCTGCAGGCTGATAAACCCAGGTACCCATTCTACAGGAGAAAGCCGGTGCCAAACAACTGCCAGGAATGGCCTCAACAGCACCAGCCTTTGAAAATTTAACCATAAAAGTTAAGTAGAGGTGTTACTCATCTCCCCAGATAAAGATAACGTGCTGAAATACAAGGCTGAGTTGAATTCCAAAAAAGGAAAAACCTCCTAATTGCATGATTAGACTGTTGAAAGAGATGAAAGGGCAACGCCGTGCAAAGCACGGCTAAGCAAAAAAAATTGATGAAATGCTTATCATCTTCTTGATAAATAAGACTGAAGGGTGTGTAAAGTGTCTCTCTGTGTGTTGCAGGGAAATGCTGGTTTATTCATACCAAGAAAGACATAAACATTAATGTCATTAGATTAGGAATAAATAGAGTATTGTCATGAATATCAGACCACTTTTTCAATGCTGCTTTCTAGGCTGGTTTTGGTGTCCTGGTACGAATTCCTCATTTGACCCTGTGAGACAATCTGGAGTAGTTATAGTAATTTTCAGGGAGGTACTAATTTTACTGACCTATTAGGTAGTTCAATCCAATTCCAACTAAAATCAGTTGCTAGGTATTTATCAACTTCAGCCAGAGCAGCTTCTTACCAGGTACGATCCTGATCTGTGTTTGTGTGTACCCTAAATTAGGGTGTTAAATGAACAGAGATGCACTTAAGATAATGCTTGTCCTGTGTCTCACAGGAGTGTAGGTTAGAGCAAAACTTTGATTCCTTTAAGGGAAAGAGTTCTGTCAAGCTGCAATGTATGTTGCAGATGGAGGCTGAAGCTGTTTGGAGGCTTGACACATTAGAAGTCTAAGCAAAGAGAGAGATTTGGGGCAGGATTCTCTGAAAATATCAAACACCCAATAAAAAATTGATTTATGTGAGTCTCTGGATTTTAATGCTGCAAATGTAGGGTTATAATAGGATTACACTTCACCTGGGGATGAGTATATGTAAGTATACATATGCATTTTGGCCCAATGAAAATATTTATGTTTTGCCCAAAATAGTATTTTTAATTAAAGAATTTTAGTTAAGGCTGCTTCTTTATTGTAACTAGAAATTTTGACAGCGTGTTTGCTCCTGATGTGGGGGGGCGGGGGTGGGGGGGAGGTCGAACATATCACACAGATCTACGAGCACTTTTTTACAAGGTCAGCTTTTTATCCTAGTCTACTTTTGTTTTACAAGCTGCCGATGGCCAAATTATCTGACTGTTTCCAGTAGTGTCTTGAGTGGGATGAATAACCTCCCAAAAGGGGTTTGTTCTCCTCGGGTTTGCCCTGGGGCGAGGGGTGGCAGTGGCGGAGGGGGCGGTGCGGTGGCTGTGTGTTAAGATGCCCCTTGCTACGTATGTTAGAAAAGGGAGAGTGCCCAGCTCTTGGGCACTCAGACAAAATCCAAAGTGGTTATTTTGGGCTCTAAAGGGGAGGAGGAGGAGGAGAAGGAAGAGAGGTTTGGGACGGTCCTTACTTCTGGTGACTTCCATTCTTCATGTCCCATTCCTACTCACTCTCTTGTTTAAAAAGTGTTCAGGTGTTAAAACTTAAGGTAATCTTTTACATATTCGGGGTCCAGGAATCATCTTTTTGTCTGGGGACTCCATTATCATCTAATGTAAACACTTAATAAGTACTTTTCAACTGACAGATAACAGTTGTGTTTTATTTAAAAATTTTAAACAAAACAAAACAAAAAAACCCTAAGTGCTTTATCAGAGGCATTAATTAAAGAAGCTTCGTGTTTCCAGCTATGGAAATTAGGTACTCACTGAAGTTCTCTGCCAGTCTGTGCAGACTGATGCCTTTCTCCCCCTCCTTAAAAGGCCTAATTATGCCATAGGCAGCTACCTTGTTCTGTTGAGTCTCGTACTCTGCCACATTACCATTAGAAGCAGAAAGAACTAATTAAATAAGTATACTAAATGACTATTTTCTCATTCATTTATTCTCTGTCCAACCTCATTGTGTATTCTCTTTTAGTCAGGGGATAGATAGAGGAAGGCAGACTCTGTTCTTTCATCGGTTCTCGGGGGCTTAGGCTGCCATTAGGACTACTACAGTTACATATAGGTTATTTTTCAATTCCTTCTGCATTCTCAGATTGAAATCCACTCCCTCGGTATATACTGTCCTCTACTTAAAGGCATCAGAGGAACTCAAAATTTAATCCTGCTTCATTCCCACTTTGTTTCAGCATATTAAAATTTCAGCTTTGAAAGAACACTGGGATTCTTTAATAAAGACATATTGGGTCAAACCAAACTCAGCAGCCTGTCCCTGATGCTGGTCACGCTTGCAGTTTACCAAGCGTATAAAAATCTGGTGCTTGATGCTCTGTGGGTTTGTACCGCTTTTCTGTGGGGAGAAAAGTAGTTGTAGACAGCAGCGGAAATCCCATTTCCCTGTCTCCTCCTGTCCTTCTCATTAGCCCGGGGAGGGAGAACGAACTGCACTCTGTGAAAGGAAAGGTCCTTTAGGCAAGGAGCAGGCTCCCGTTAGCTCGCAGGCATTCCCTTTCTGCCTCATGTCTGAGCACAGGGCTGCTCATTGCGTTTTGAGCCTCTCTTGGCGTGTCAGGAGCCGAAGGTAGATGATACCCATTGAGACTTTAGGACACAGGGCTCCACGCATTGTGTAAAATACAGTTCTGAAAACTATATAATTTATCAGGCAGATGTAATTCCATCAAGAGGATCTGGAGACGGTGCCAACCACATCATCCAATTATAGCCTGGAAATTCAGTTACCGTGCCTGCAGGAGCAAGTACTGCTCTTATAGCCTATAGCATGATGCCACAAATCTTGTTTGGATTGAAGCAGTGCTGCCCTCTTCCCCTTCAGCACAGTTGCAGAAGTATTTGTGGGATGCATTTTGGTGTAATACAGGCCGTATTAAAAATGTTACTAGCTGATGCGACAAAAGGCTGAGGTGAATGGAGTGCAATTTTTCCCTCATGAGCTCTTTACCTAAATTCCATTGTAACAAGTTTAGTACTCAGTTAGATGCAATCCAGGCAACACGGCCAGAAAAGCAGAAGGGTTAATTAGGTATGATATGTTGGCTTAGTACAAAATACACAGAGCTTGACTAGTTTAAGTAAACATTTGTGTTTGATTAGGTTATGCATGTCCTAATAGAGAGAGACTGTGTTGTAATAGAAAAGATGATACAGATTGAATTTGTGTCAGTCTGAGGGATTTTTTTTTTTAATAGGAATGAGAAGTGTTGAATTATCCAAAGATTGAAGCTCTCTATGGGTGAGGTGGAGTTTGTTTTAGACGTGTTTTATAGTGTACTGTGAAGGGTTTTGCTGGATTTGCTGTTAATGTGCTATTCCTAAAGGAAATATTAATGCTCTTAGGGCCAATTTCTACACCTCTGATATGTAAAAACAACTCCCAAAGTACTCATTTGGCATTACAGAAGAGTCATACTTAATCTTTAGAGTGTATCATACTTTGTTATGATTGCACACATTGACGAAGTCTATCAAACATCTAAAATATTAATTTATTTTGTAAGCAATATGTTTATTTTTATTCCATTGAAATAATCATCATCTGATCTGAGAGGATGCTGTGTCTGGCTTTCTAATATTAAAGTTCTCTCAATTCGGTCATAATCCTGTCAGTCCTGACACCAGAATTGAAGACAGTTCGAATGAGTTTTATATCTCTGTCTTCACATGAGCTGTCTCCACCCCGGCCAGGGCATTGAAGGTCCTTTAGTATTTGCCTTAAGACCAGGAAACAGTCTAGACGTCAAGACCAAATTTTTCTCTCATCTCATAAGCTGGATGCACTTCAGAAACCCCCACCATTCTGATTTTTATGGATGCCCCAGAGCGCTTTCAGACGTATCCCATTGCAGGAAAAGAATAACAAAAGCCTGGTTATTAGCTGTGGTACTAAGCCACAGCACAACAGTTGGTCCATCAGGCCCCACGCAACTTTCTTACACTGCCACTGTCTTTAGCTACATGGGATAAATAAAATGGATGGGATTTAGTTCTAGCTGGCTTGTGTGTAGCTTTTTAGATATCAGTCTTTGTAGTTCCATACTGAGCTTTTGCAGTTGCATACTGAGCTTTTAGAAGCAATTTTTTTTTCCCTGAACTTCTGCATATTTGAATTCAAAATATTTGAGCGAGGTGGCGGAAGCTTGGTCTTAGCTGAGAACACATAAAACTACAGACAGACTTAGCAGTCTACACTCTCACTTGAATTCATTGCAAATGAAAGGCACGCCCTGCCTTGCCATACTAGCTATGGATGGGTTGGTACCCACGGATGGATGCCCATCAGCCATCCACAGACTCTGAGCTCTCAACTGTGTCCTGAGAGCGAGCGGCAGCTCCAAAGTAGCTCCTTCACAAGCAACGTGGTGGCCCTTCATGCTGTGCACCGTGCCATGGGGCCACCTCCTGCCTCTGCACCCGCAGTGAAGCTTTGCACTGGGCCTGGGCATCATCTGGGTAGAGACGGAGTTTGCAAACTGGGGTTTCTGTTTGATGAAAGTAAAACTGTAACAGGAAAGGCTGCTTTAGGCTCTTTGCTGCATCTCACCTTTCCCCTTACATCAAGTGTGACAAAACCTGTAAAAGACCAGGGAAGAGGGGATGGCAAGCTGATCTTTGTGTTAGCACTGAACGTCCTACTTCTTCAGATGGGGATGGGCCCTCACCTCTTGCCTGAAGTCATTTTAGGACTTCACGGGGCTCCAAATCCAATCTGTGGGCACAGAGACTGCTGCTTTTGGAAAGCTATCCTGGTTGCTAAATGCCCTGTTAAAATGCAAAGTTCCTCCCAAACAAAAGATTTAATAAAAGATCATTTTGCTTTTATGGCATTTTTTACAACCACTGCAGTGTATGGTACCCTCAATAGTTTTACAGCCCCCTTGCCATTGCCTTGAGTTTACTGGCCGTAGTAATATTTATAGACAGTGCAGACATTGTGCTCTGAACATAGAGTCTGCTAGCCAGCATCAAGGATGATTCACAGGACTGATTTTTTAATGTGATGAGATTTGCCAGTAAAACAGAACTCATATTGTTTATTATTCACAATTTTTCATGCTCTGAAACATTCTGGTCAGCCTTCTTTATTTCACTAAAACTTCATTTGGAAGGATTTTTGCTTGCCAGTATTTGAGCTTCCCTGGTATTCTGAAATGAAGATTTCAGTTAATTTTTCCCTTTCACAAAGGTGGGTCACTCTGATAGCAGATGTAGCTCTCCCACCCCATCCTCCCATGTAAAAGTCTACTCTGAAGATCAAAGATGAGGATGTGGGGAGAGGGAACAAAACCCGCACATTTTATATGATGAGGCAAATAGTTTAATAAACAGCAAAGTGGAGCATAGCTTCTCCTCCGGCACGATCTCAGATGGTCATCCCTCTCGACCGGGGCTGGCAGGATGGATGGAAAGAAGTGTGCAGGAGGAGAGGAGGACTGTTGTACAAGGGGCTACATCCCAAAGGACGGAGAAGAGGCAGAGGCAGGTAAAGGAAGAGGGCTTTTTTATTGTTTGACGATTTAACCAGTCTCCTCAGCAGTCTAACTGCTGCGGTCCCATGCTCAGCATTTTATTCCTTTAAATTCTGCCCCAGCTGGGGCAGGCCATCTCCATCTTCCCCCGTTCCTCTCTGCCTTTCCCCTCGTTAGCAGCCTTCATTAGTGAGGAGGCAGAGTTTCAGGAACAAGAGTAGAAGCAGCTAGGATGAAAAGCCCAAATGCTGTTTTCCTTCACTGCTTCTGGTGCAGGGCACAAAACCTCACTTAGGACCTGCCACATCCAGGTCCTCACGAATCTATTAGTTTTTTTCTAGTCTCATTGCCTTTCAGAAAATGTAACGGTCTCTTGCATAAGACTGCAGGAAAATCCACGGATTTTCTACCAGCTCCACTTCTGCTTATTTTATTTCTGTGTATGGTCATCACTTCTGGCCTGTACAGAAATCTCCTGTATGTCAGAAACAAGATTTGTCCTGGTGCACTGCTCCTGGAGAAACAGGGCTTTCTCCAAAAATGCTTCAGGTGTAGCGTAACTCTGCTTTCACGTGGGTAAAATGGCTGAAGCTCTTTTCATCCTTCCTTCATTCCCACATCATGTGTCCCTCTGCCTCTGACAAAACCTAATCACAAGTGAAGATGACTCCCACAGAGGACCTCTTTATAACCATAGCAACTCCATCAGCAGCTTGTGGTCACATTGCAGAGCTGCTTGTCAGGAAGGACGGCTTTTCTTGCTCAGAGGGGGCACCTGCAACCATATTTTCTCTTTCTGTAATGAAAGCAGAAGAAAAGTACATCCAAGGCTCATGTTTATTTTTTCTTGGACATGTGGTGACTCTTTAAAAAACAGACTGGAAGAATGGTTAGAATAATATGAATGAGTGGGGAAATGCAATTTCCAAACACAGCAATTACATTGCAAAAGAAGCTGATGATTCATGAACATTAGCAAAGTGCTTTGCCCATCTTTTCAAATGACATTAATATTGTTATTGCTCTTGCAGTGGCTGAGAACCTTTTATTGCATTCATTTCCCTTTTAAAAAGTAATACTAAGGCTGTTTTCCAGAATAGTGGCGGTGTGTATCATAGCTATTGTTCTGACAATAAATAGTCCAGTGCGGTGTGTTAGCTTATTCCAGCATTGACTGCTCTTGTATCAGCTCTCTGAAAATTAACTTTAAAATGACATTGCTGGGTCCAGTGTTTATAGTTTCAAAAATTTTCAAATCAGTGGTATTCACGTTTCAAACAGGAATATTTCTTTGCTTCCCTAGCTGCCAGCTGTGCCTGCTCAGTGCTAACTTAGCATTACAGTTAATAAAGTTTCTCCAAGCTGCATTTTGCCTTGAGTGACCCAATGCACTCTTCTTTTGGAATGTATTGGAGCCCTGCATTCAGGTTGTTACAATCCACTTTCATCTGAATAATGGTGCGCGTAGATTATTTCTCAGAAGGATGAGTACGGTGTTCTTACTTAACTTGGTTCACTCCGAAGTGGTGTAAGCTGCTTGGAAACAAGACCTTTTTAGTCCTTGTGTCTCGGTTTTGTAGTTTGCCTGTTTGTTTGTGAAATTGTTGAGATGATTTCAGGAGGGAAAAGAAGACAAGAGGAGACAAAATATGCTGGGATGGTGACATAAATTTCTTTGTCTTTCAGAAACTGGGCCCAAAAATGAATGTTAAATATTGACATAGAAATGTTAATAACAATTTTTCTATTCAAAATTAGTTTTATATCTAGTTGTCTTTCATTTCACTTTAAAAAATGAAAGTTCTTAGCTGCTTAAGTTTGAAACAAAGCATTTTACTCTAGGCTAGATGAAGTATTTCATTAGAAATGAAATTATCTTTTTCTATTACAAACAGCCTCTAAAATTAATTATTTGGAGAGTCCTAAGGAGAAATAATGGGAATTGAATATACAAGTTGGATGCTACAGAGCAGGAAAAAGGACTACTTGTTTCTATATGCAACACTGGTGAGATTTTTATTGGTCGTTAATACTAAGTTCATTTCTGGTACAGATACATCATAAAAATTCAGAGATATAGAAGCAGTCTGGAATCTGAGAAACATGACTTATCATGAAAGATGTTAGGAGCTTAAGCTATTCAGCTTACCAAAATAAGAGAGAAAAGCTGATCAGTTGTGGTGTGATTATAGTGTGATCACGTGGGAAGAAAATTTTGATAAGAATACTCTAATGTAGAAAAGCATTGAAGCCACATGAACTCAGTCATAAGTTAAAGCTTGGAGTTTGGTTTTTTTAGTTTGTATTTTTCTTTTGAACAATGGTAATTAAGTTTGGGAACAATTCCATGGGCAGGGAATGGGGGCATGAAAGATTTTCTATTGCTTAGAGATTTTAAATCTTATCTTTCAAAGATGTGCCTTTGCTCTAGCACCAGCTGGGCTTGCAGTGGGACCTGTGGGTGGCATCGTCTCTCCCTCTCTCTCTTCTGTAGGAGACCATGTTGTGATGATGATTCTTTCTAGCCTCAATAGCCTTAAAGTTTGATGGCATATTTTATGTTCTAGAATTGGCATTGCTTATTGTCAAAACTTAGATTTTTGCCTAAAGGAAGAGTGTCTGGGCTTGATTCATGATTTAAAAGATTTTACTGTCTTCTCAGTTTTGGAGATATGTGGTTTTAAGTTACTCTAGTACAGAAAGAAAGGAAGTAATTTATGTCAACATTATACAGACCTAATTTTAATTTCCAAGGTTTGAACCCAGATTTCTAGAACCGAGACTCAAGCTTTGCAGTACCCCTTAGACAAAGTTCTTTTGCAGAAACACTTTCCATAACGATACCTACGGATTGACAGAAGAGTAGATATAGCTTATTGGTTATTCATTGTATTTGAATGAAGACATAGAAACTATGAAAGAAATTACATTTTTGTAGAGGAAATGTATTTTTCCCTGACAGCTCGGAATAAAAGATCAATTTGTACTTTGCATTATGTTGCCTCCTCTTCAGCAAAGTTGCAGATCAGGCTCTCCCGTGTGAGAGCACAAAGAGGCTGTTCCCTGGTAAAGAACTGAATCTGTATTGCTTGGCTATGACTTCTGAATCTTTAACACAGAGCCAGCTCTTCTACAGATGGTAATGTTCAGAAATATTACACCTTTCCCTAGGAAAAATTGTTGCAAGAAAGCCATGACTGCAAGTACATGAACAAAAACAGAGTATGAGCAGTTCTATTTGAACAAAAAGAGGAATTGCAAGTATGAGCATTCCCATTTATTTGATGTTCCACAAGCCACCATGATGAATATAATATTGAGTTAAAATTATCAAAAATTGAGCCAAACTGCCTTCTCAGAAATGAGTAATTATATTTGCCAAGCTGGGTGCTGAAAATACAATTTGTAGGTTTTGTTTTACCATTGCAGCGCTGTATTTTCAAGTATTTTTTGAAAGCTCAGCTTGCATAGCTCAAATTTTGATTCACATTTGAGTGTAATTTTTCTACACAAAGTAGATCAGCTACTGACAGCACTTGAATTAATGGTGGTTTATGTATTTGGACTATGAGCAGTAAATCCTGCCTTCATTGTCAGGTTTGACACTGTGCACTGTGTAGGATCATAATATTTAGAGTGCGTCTTGACATTTGAATGGAATATTTAGATTTCCTGTTTATGTTGCACTGTGTACAGCTTTTACCAAAAAGAATCTTGAACAGAAGTTGAGCAGGTAAATGAATATTTTTTTTTTACATAAATTAAGAGAATTGCAACTACTTTCTCAAGCAGTGCTTAGAATCAGAAATATATCTTTAAATGGTTTGTCCATATAAATAATGGGTCCTTGGTGAGTGATGCACTCTTGACAGGAAAGGAAATGTCCTTGTTATAACTCATCTTGTGAACCTGAAGTGGACCACTGAGAGAAAAACCTAATTCATGCAAACTGAGTGGAAAAAGACTTTGGGGCCTAACTCTTCTTGTTAGGTTCAGGAGGTGCACTTTTTCTACACAGCACTGCACCTGAAATTGTGTCTATGCCTGATGAAGGTAGAAATGCTGTTTCTGTTATCTCTGAGGGTCTGCCAGATGTGAGTGGCTTGAGATCCTGGTATGGGATCTCTGTCTGTGGCTGTGCCTCTCATGTGTCCCAGGTGGGAAATGCTTTTGTGAGCTAGGTGACCTTTACTTCAGATCTTCCACAAATCTGAAAGCCGACAGTATGTTTCCATGAGTCCCGCTGTACTTTGGTCAGCCTTTTTGATGATAGCTTTGGTCACCTTCGTGACCAAATCCAATGATCCTTTCTTCTTCTAGTGGTGCACCAGGGGGTATACTTCAGACTAGTTCCTTGGATATTTAAGGAAGGTGTAGTGGTGTGGATTACTACGCCTGACTACAGGCCTGCTGGGAAATATACTTTTGGCCTCCTTCAGACTTCAGTTGCTCCTGTGGCACTCTACGGTGACACTTTCAAAAGCTTCAAGAGCACTTCTGGCACCAGTGTTGGGACCCTCCATCCAGCATCTTCCCACTGGCATACCCCCAGAAGATCAGATCTGTGCTTCAGCCCTCTCTCCACTTTGACAGACAGATTTCAGGAGCTGTTAGGGCAAATAAGAAATACTTTCTGGCTGCAAGGAGGAATGACATCGTACAACACCTCCAACTTCCTCTTTGGAATATTACAGATACTATTGGGAAGCTGTGGCTCTGCCCTTTAGCACTGGTGTTCTTTTCTATCCCACCTACATCCAAGCAAGCAGACAGAATGTGTTTTCTGCCAGCTAAAGGACATCTGAGTCTGCTGAAAGCAGCCAACTTTGTGGTGATGTTGATTACCAGAGTGGGCTAGTGGCAACAAAACATCTACTCCAACCTATGGAGTGCTATGAATCTTCAAGTAGCTTCCTATTTTTAAGTCACTTCAGTGTTCTTCAGGAGTCCTCATAGCTGTCAGGTCTTCTCATTGTAATCATGAACATAAGTTTTCTTACCCCACTGACAATGGGTTCCTCAAAGCTATGGCTGTGCATTTCAGTCTTTATAGAAGAGTATACCTCTTTTATAAAATGCATTTGAACCTTTCAGGAGCAACTGCTGATCAGAAGGACTTCCCGTGTAAAGACTTCAGCTTAAGGGTTGCATGAATCTTCCATCCTGTACGTCCTCTGTAAGTCTTAGGAGATGGCCTTAAGTCTCAGAGTTAACCTGATGCGCTCCAGAAGCATGCATTTATGCAAGATCTGGAAAGGACAGGTTCTATATTCTCCTCTGAAAGGATAACCCCATTAGAGAATTTAATTGAGTATTTACAACATTGCAGGAAAAAATGTAGCAGGGAAATGCTTTAAATGCTGTTAGGATATGAGCTGTGTAAAATAGTGCTATATCTTCAGAATTTGCTACAGATCTCTCTCCTTGGCCAGAGCAACTTGAGCATCCAGCATGTTAGGATGCCTTTAACGGATTTCCAAACACACGAAGTGACAACTTTGTTCTAAGTTATGTGATTGCAGCTGATGTGATTTTTTTAAAATTAACATCAAGGTCAGTTCCCAACTGGATAGCACAGTGCAATACCCAGTATTAGTGAAGGGATACTTACCTACATCAAGAAGCGCTGTGGGGTTTGACTTTTTTTTTTTTTTCTGTTTTGCTGGAGGCAAGAAGACAGAAGAGCAATCACAGAACAAAAAGGTTATTTGCCAATAACTCCTTTTCAGCAGTCTCTTGTGGAGTGGACATCCACAGTAGTCCATCACATTCAGCTTTACCTTGGAGACAGAGAGAATAATAGGACCCATAGGGGATGGGAGCAGGGACAAAAGCAGCCAGTAACACACAGCCTGCCACCTCAAGGCAGAGCAATGGCACTATTTTCTAGTGCAAAGAGGGAGCTTGGGCTCCAGGGCACTCCCTCAGCTTGCAGCTGAGGCACCAAATCTCAGAAGGAGGAGTGGTTGCCAAGTGATACTTCCTTGGGGATGAACAACCCCTTTTTGGCTCAGCTACAGTTCCCTAGAAGCACCTAGCAGACTGACAGCCACATAGGGGGGCAGAAGACAGAGGATCACGTTTTCCATGCCTGCAAGTTTGTCTGTTGTATTTGCAGAGAAGAGAAAGCAATGCCTGCCATGGCAAAAGGCCCACCTCAACCAACCAACCAAAAACACACTAAGCAAAATGTCCATTGCTATTGATTTACTTCATTGAATATCATGGGATATTTAGTTCCATAGCAGGGGAGCTCTACAAAATGAACCTGCAATCCCAGGAAAAAAACGGGTGGTTTTTATCCACTAGTACAATTCTGAAATGCAGTAAATAATACAAATTGTGAGGGCTTAGAAGTTCAGTGCAGTGTGCAAACTGTGGTCCTATTTAAAGTGCATCCTCCATTAGAGCAATGCTGTCTTGTGAAAAAATTACCTTCCCATTAGATAGCAAAGCTGCTCTGTAATTAAGATAATGATTTTTTCTATAGTTGTCTTTTATCTTATTTTTCTAGCTAGTTTTTTTCTTTTCAACTGTTAAGTTTTTGAAATTAAACATGTTGGGAAGTCTTTTACAAGGTGCTAATAAGAAAAACTGAGCAACTGCTGGCTGCTGAAATGAGTCAGCTGAGGAGTGGTTTTACTTAACTTAGCCCACTGGGAACAGATAATAATCTAGTGAATAAGAAAGACTCCATGTTTGAAAGGCCACAGTCTCCATTCTTAATGAAGGGGCTGTGCTGGAGACCTTTTCTGAACCAGCGTCTTATCGGATGCAAACCATAAAGTCATCAAGCTAAGCGACATAGCTATGGCTGCATCACCTTTATCTGTACGTGGGTACTGTATGTTGGAGAAAAATCTGACATTGTAAGTACAGCTTCATATGGCTGCTCTTCCCACCTGCCCCCTGTAACCAAGAGAGAGCAGGGGAGTCATCTTGTATTTTCTGAGAGATCGGTAATGACCCGGAGCTCATGTTGTATGAACACTACAAGACAGGGATCCCTCTCAGAGCCTCTCAAAAGCTTCACCTGTGCTTCTGTATAAATTGCTCTTCTAAACCATGGTAGCCTAATTAAGAGCTCTTTGTACCTTATCATACTTGATGGGTCCTGAGGTGAGGTGGGGTCTTCACACCTCATTTGCTGTTTGTAGCATTTCAGCAGGGAGGGATGGGGAGGGGGCAGCGCCGCACAAGTTAAGAAGTGCTGTTGTAAGTAATTACAAGAGGAAAAATAGCTTTGCTGCTTCACTGCCATGTGCAGTACTGCATGCTCCATAAAGATGATGGAATTTGCCTGCTACCCTGCTCAAACACAGCCCCACGTGTGTGCCTGGTGGTCTCAATGCTGGCACTGAGATCTTGTATCGTACCAAAGCAAAAAGCACTAGTGTGAGAAATGTTCATCTCTCTTTGAACAGCATCTGCACAGGAGAAAACGTTGCAACATGTGCTTCTTGTGATCTAGTTGCACCCCTTTTGAGGTGCTGGCATTCCCCAAACCTGCTGGCACTCCACCAGGATATTGCTGCGATATAGTGATATACAAAATACAGTCAGATGTAAGTCATGAATATAGTCACGTCTAAGATGCAGTCAAAGAAGGGAAAATTCAACAGGGATTCAGTGATGGGCATGGCTTGTCCTGGTGGCTAGAGATGGACTGGGTAGACCTTTACAGCCACTGTTTGTAACGTGGCAAGAAATGTAAAATTGCCCTAACCTATGGTCTATTTTTGCAAAATCCTGAGATGCTGATGTTATTTAGCTCCTTTGGAAAACATTGCCTGAAATTCTCAGCTCAGGAGATGATGTTATAAACGGTGCGTCAATATGAAAAGAAATTAAATTCATTACATTTTAAGGCCCCATGACTACCAAACTTTGTATCATTTCTACATGTCCTTACAGAGCACACAAGCACCTGTCTCTCCAGTGCCACTTACCAGGTAACTCCGGTTCTTATCAGACTGCCATAAAAGCCCTTGAATGTTATTTACTGAGACAGAAGGCAGGGAGATTATAAAATCAGCCGGTTTGCTTTCCTTGGCTACTTATTTATGTTGTCACTGGTCCCTCTCCAGCCAAATGAGGTCAATCAGCTTGACGACCCCATCCCCTCTGCTGAACCTTTAGTTGCAGAGAGCAGCTGCAGCAAGACAGGGAAGGTCAGAATCTCCTTGACAGAGAAGTAGGCACTAAATGCCCATGGGGCCGTGGGCCCTGGTTAGGGAGAGATTTGCCATTGATTCTGCCAGCACCATGTCACCTTAGCGTGCCCACCCTCCCAGCAGCTAAGGGAGACTTTGCTGGGGTTGGTGCTGCAGGTCCCTGTCCCCCACCAGGATTTCCTTCCCCTGTTGTAGGTGGCCTCAGTTACATGTCCTGTCTCAGCTTTCAGCCACCCAGTTATCTCTGCCAGCCTAATCACCTCCTGCTGACTGCACTGCTACCTGTCAGGTATTTACAGTCTCCGCTCACGTTGCATCTCCACCTCTCTTTCCTAAATGTACAATTGCTTGTCTCAGCCTCAGCTCATAACCCTTCATCCTCTCATCTTTCTTGGCTTTGTGTGTGACCTCTCTTGCCTCCTTTTTAATCTGTGATCTATGAAGCAGAAGTCAAGTAACACTATGAGGTAAACAGGAATGTATTGCATCACCTCATTTGCAGCCTGAAGAGAAAGAGTGAAGGTCTAAAGCACTGCACACCCCAAAGTTGTGAATCACAGCTCCAAAAAAACAGATATTAGCTTTTCAAAAGAGGTACGTTTAAAGGAAATGAAATGCATCTTTCATTTTTCTCTCTGTTTTTTAAGCATCTTGGAGTGACACTGTGGTGGTTCTCCCCCATAGCAAGGCAAACTGCGAGCAATGAACAGCTAACAAAATGAAAACCTCAAGTTTTCATTGGCCTTTCTCAGCGTGTACTTTAGGGAAAAGGCTCTATTACAAGAGTTGGAAATGCTGCCAATGCAAAGGATCAGCATGTCCAAGGAGCTTGGAGGTTTCTCCATGAGTTTTCTGGGCTTAAGATTTCAAGCAGTGATCTTAAATCTCTCCCTTGCAAACAGAGCCCTCTTTGCCCTGACTTCAAAATCTAAGCAGGTAGACAAGGCTGAAGCATCCCAGAAGCCACTCTAATGTAGCCACTTATCTAGTAGTCTCTTCCTAGCCCCAGGGCCATGCCCAGGACTGGAAAGACAGGTAATTAGTGCCAAATGCAAAACAGGTTCATGTCCATTGAACAAAAACTACAAAAAAAACCCTGAAAATATAGCGTGTTCCAAAAAAATCTTTTAAAATTAAATGTTAATCTCTTTTTCTACTGAAACCCCCCATCAACTGGTGAGTCTTCACGTGGGATTTATTCTTTGCTTTATCTATTTAAGAAAAAGAAACAAAAAGCAAGCAGTAACTCTGAATTTCATTCTTAACTCTAAGGGGTTTCACCTGAAACCTGGTTAAACTCAAAGCTTGCACTAAAAATGAGCTTAAAAAATCCATAGTGTGTCATGTTAAATATTAGTTCAATTTGCAAATATGTGCAGAGTCTTAAGGAGCTCATCTATCAGGAAAAGAAGTAAAACCTGACTTCTCTTGTAGATGGGAACAAGAAACAACTGTTTTGTCAGTATTACTACTTTAAAGTAAAATAGATGTAAGAAGAGAATTAGCCAGTATAAGTATCTTTTTGCCTGCAAAAGCTTTCTGTGCTGGGCTACCTGGCCTGCCTTTCCTCTCTGTCAGCAGTGGCATTAAAACAAAATATCCCTCCCACCCCTGTTAACAGTAGTTACTGCCTTGCTGTGCTGGCTTCTGCTTCCAGCAAGGAGAAAATCTCTGCTGCCCTATTCTGCAGCTGGTTCCATTTTATTTGATCCCATTCACCTGCAATTGGAATTACACAATCAAAAGACACAGCCTGTGATTAGAGGCTCCTTGGGCAACAGGTGTTGGTTCATTCCCACAGTGCAGGCATGGTCTTGTGCTCAAGGTGTTGCTGGTTGGGATCTCTTTGGCTGCAGCTTATCCTGAGAGAAGGTAGGTGTTTTCGCATCCATGTCCTCCCTGTGCCAGAGTGGGTGATTGAGTGGCTTAGTGCAGGCTCTGGTCCAACAGCAATACAGCTGAAGGTGGCCCTCTCCAACAGAGAAATGCTGTGCTGGGTATTTAATTCCAGGTTTTGGAAGAGCTGACTGGAAAGCAAAAATTCTGTTTCAGAGGGGAGAAAAATAAGTAGAAACCTAAGCTTCGGTATCTTTTTTTTCCAGGGGCTTACATCTCTCCTTAATGCAGGCAGGTTCCTATATCTGATTTTCCTGCACCCTACGGTAGCTCCCTAAACTAGAGATTTACTTGCAGGGGTAAGAGTCTCTTATCACTGTCTCTGGCATGACTTCTCTACCTGATAATCCTGTTTCAAAGGACATCTGGCTTCCAGTCCTTGCTTTGAATTGGGCAAACAGGGTAGGAGCCCAGTTTGCCTTCACCCTGCACATGCATCTTTCTCTCTGAGAAATTTGGCCAGAATACACAATTTGACCTGAAGCGCAACCAAAAAGAGATGATTGGGAGGAAAAAAAACCCAAAACTTCTTAGTTTGTAATTAAAATCAGAATTAGAAACTAGTCTAACCAAAAAACCTCATTGGAATGTGCTCAGCCCTAAATATCCGTATAACAAGCTCCATGGAAAGCTCCCTCTATCGTCACTATCTCCACAGTCAATCACAGCCATATCTGAATGTTCCTGGAATCTTTTTTTCTTTTTTTACCCAATTCTCAGAGGTTGGGTACATCTTTACTAACAACCGGTATTTACAGAACTCTGGCAAATCCACTTTCCCTCCATGCTGGCTAGAAAAATATTCAAGGGAAGCTTTAGCCAGATGCTTGGTGATTAGCAAAATCCTAATTAAAACTGTTCTATATAGTTGATCATAGTTATATGAATCTTAGAGCAGCATGAGTGCACTGCAAAAAGCCCCTGCTCCTACTTTTTGCCAAGCATGAGAGGAATGAATCTGAGGTTACTTTAGGTTTTTCGCTATTTACCCTAAGCTGCAGGCAGCATCCATGAGAGAGACTGCCATGCATATCCTTGGTCACCCTCTTCAGTCAAGTGCTCCCTGGGAGTGAAGTATCTCCTGGAGCTTGTCTCCAGGTATTTGTGAGGTCTGACCCAAAGTAGGTGAAAAAACTGTAGTTAAGGATAGCAGTGTGGGAATGGTGCAGAGTTTCAGGGGAGGGCTGGTGCCAGGTGGGGCTGGAAAGGGCTGAGAAATGTTATGGCTTTGCTGGGAATGTGTAGAAGGATCCTCCATCACTCCCTTTTGTCACCAGCAACCAGTGCCACTCTAATCCCTCTAGAGCTGGAGGGGGGCTGTGGTAGTGCCTGGCCACCGTGAGGGCCATGTCCCTTCCAGCTCCCCTGCAATCTGTTGCCTTGGGTGTCCCCCTCTGGGCTGAGCCTGCCCAGAGTTTGGCCCTGCCAGTAGCCCTGGGGCTGTGCCCATGCCTGGGAAACACGTACGACCAGCAAGAGAGAGGCTGTGCTGCAGCACAAGCCTTCAAAACCTGTCATTGATGTAGAGGCTGAGCATTAGAGTCAGCCAACTGCTTACTTGGGAAGTCATGGCTAATACACTTTCACATCTTTGGCCTTTTCCACCTGTCATGTAGCCTGCCAAATTGCTCTTTTTCCTTCCATTCTCTTTTTTCCACTTTCTCTTAGGAAAACAAATAAATATACCCACTGCAAAAGGGAATAGAGAGAGTAGGGACCGGGTTCAGCCACTGCTTCAATCAGTCACCTGGGGTTTGATCTCGCCATGCCTGCTTAATTTTCTCTGCCTCAGCTTTCTCTTCTGTAAAAGCAGAGTGATAATACTTGCTGTTAATGAAAATACTTCTTTAAGATTAGGTACTTTAAGAAAATTAACATACCACGTTCCTGAAATTTGTCTGAAGTTATGACAACTTGCTTATAGAAATTCTCCTGTGGGAGAGAAGAGACAAATATTTTGAAAGGCTTACAAGTTAATGTGATGATAAATGCCAGGATCTTATTTTTCAGACTGTTCTGTTCTACTTTCTCTCCGTTCCCTACCTGGGGCTGCATTACAGTTCTGCTCCCAGCAGTTGCAGGCAGCTGCTGGTTGCAGGGGGAGAACTCCTGTGGCATTATTTATGGCAGCTCTCAGTGAGAGGACAGTGATTTACTGTGCGTCATCTTCTGCAGCTGTGATTTGTAGCATGGCGACAGTGCCATTCAGTGGAATCCTAATTTTCAGTCTGACACAGAGGTAGAGAAAGGTGAACTGGCTGGGTAAAAATAAGAACCTGTTAATATCCTCCTTTCCCCTCCCACAAATAAACTTTTGCTTTCTGGAACTGGGAAATCAGGGTTGGGAATATCCTGCCACTCATGCTCCCATCTCTTCTGCCAGACAGCTTTTCAAGAGAAGTCAGGATAGTCTTGGTTCTCCCCCTAAACTTGTGAGACTTTTAGATAGATAGATAGATAGATAGATGGCTCCCTTTCTCCTTTGTCTTTCCTCCAAACTCTGCTTTTGACTGCAGTGGATCTTGCTAGGGAGACTCTCGGGTGGGAGCTGGTTATCACCAAACCTGCCCAGTGCTCTGAGCTGAGCAACATGCAGCAGGGCAGCAACAGGAGCCCTCATCCAGCTCTCGGGTCTGCCTCTGCCAGCAGAAAGAAGGAGCTCATTTCTCTGTGCTGTCAAAAAGAAGCTGCAGAATTTGACCTCATGCCCTTGATCTTTTTCAAGATATGCACAGATTGTCTGAGCAGGCTCACCAGTTTATCCAAATTGAATCTCGGTACCAAGTGGTTTGGTTTTGACCTATGCTGTAAAATTGTTAAATTTCCTACAAAGCCATTGGCATTCTGCAGAGGGGAGCTGCTTGAAGAGCACCTTGTGTTTTATTTCTGGGGTTCTTTCAGCCACAGTTTATCTGGCACAAAGCACAGGAAAATGATGGGATACTTTTTGTACCGTTACATGGCAAACCCTGGCATTGCTTTGTGTCGGCAGTAGAGAACCGTATCAGTCTGCTGTGGCACGGTGTCATGAGAGCACGAGGAAGCCCAGCCCAGTGGCCTCTGTGGGAAGCTGCTCCATGGGCTGTGCCTACTGGAGAGGGAGGAAAGGGAGAAGGAGGGAAAGGTTCACTTATTTGCTCCCAAGCTTCCTCCTCTGAGATTTGGATAGTAGAAACTGCATAACTGCAAGTGGGATTAATCATTTTATAAAAGAAGTGACAGTAGGTACAATAACAGAGGGTAAGTGTGCCCATTATCCGGTCCAGCTGACTATGAAAGATTTTTGCTTCAAGGCATCTCCTGTAATTGCAGATTTGGTTGGTCAAGCTGTAAAACACTTTCAGGATACAAATTATGTGTGCTCTGCAAGCCTATGTTTCCTATGTCTCCTATTCCCCCAAGCCAAATGGAATATAATTCAGGTTGGTTACCAATAAATTGGTGGGAGGGGGGGAAACCCACACTTCTAAAAACATAGGAACCTCCCAAACACTGAGAAACAATTAGGGGCTCTAAGGCTGAAAAACTAAATACTGAAATTGTGTTGCTTACTTTTAAGAATAGAATGTAAGAAAATTACTCTCTTTAACCATGTGGACTTTGATAATCAAGATACACAGTGAAAGAAGGCAGAATTCCTCATGAAACTCAATGAATTTTGTCACAGTGTCAAATGCTTTAAAATCATTCTGGCGTTAAAAAAAAAAATCGGGTTGTACTATTGCTTTGTTGGGAAGCCTTTTTTTTTTTTTTTTTAAACATTCAATTTAAAAATTAAGCTTGAGATTACTCCTTGAAACTTTTCCTGTTTACATTGTTTCTAACTTATGCTTCTGTATGTTCGCTGTTAAATGTAATCGTTGGATACTCCAATATGAAAAATTAGAAATATAGGGCATAAGAAGGGTATGTTCTTGTGGATGGCAAGGACTTAATCTTACTCTACTTATTCTTACTCTCTTATTTATTCTTCTTACTCTATGGAAAAGTCTCATTTCTCATCTGGATGGATTAGTTGCAAAGAAAAGCAGTTATTTCCTCCTGGGCTGAAATTTCTGACAGAAGACTTAAGTATACCAGTGGCTTTGCTGTGTGTCTATTTTGCCTAACAAACTTGTTTTGCACAGAACAGACAACCCTCAAGTTTGTGTGAATAATATGGGCCTAAATTTGAGTGGAAAAAAGGTATGAGGTGAAACGCAAATCTTCAGATCCTCCTGACAATTCCTTCTGCTCTGCTTCTTCCAGCAGCAAAGGTAATGGCGGGTCTGGATTGTGCTGCCTTATTTCGAAGCGCTAAAACCCAGAGACCAAAAAAAAGTACCATTACGCATGTGAATAGGTTCAGCCCTTGCTTATTGCAGTGCAGAAGGGACCAGAGGACCTGATTAGGCAAAGTTTGGGAGACAATACAGCCAAGCTAGCTGGCTGCGGCTCTTGCAAAACTGCAGCATTACCAGGGAGATGCCTTTATTAACAGAATAAACACTCCGTCCTCCTGCAGGTTGTTATCCAGATTGAATGGCACTCGGTTCTTATCAAGGCACTTCTCTAATACGGAAATCTCACATAGTGTGATCCTGAGAGTAAACACTATGCTGCTTAAAGCACTGATTCCTATCATGCAAAGTAGACTGCAGCCCCTCAGGACACACACTGCAGTGGGAGGTGGGCAATAAACCATCAATTATTAACTTATGTAACCTCCAGTAGCTAGCAGGGTTTCTGTGCCAGGCTTCTTCGCCTCTCTGTATTGCTGGTAGTCCTGCAAGGGCACTGAAAGATGCTCTGTCTTCGAAATCTGTCAGTAAGCTCTCCTGTTGGCAGAAAACCAACATACACGGGGTCAGCAGCCTGGCACAGATGCGTTATTGAAGGTAATCACTAAGTCTGGTGAAGATGAGTGACTAGACCAATTCCTAGCTTATCTCCCCATACATAAGAGCGACATGGTTACGAAAGGCAGCAGCAATGCATCGCATCGGTTAGGGCTGCACACAAATTGAGCATAGCACAGCAGTCAGGCAGCTTTTTTTGCTTTCAAAGCTGTACTACTCCATCTTTCATCATTTCCTTCTACACCTAAGGGAGGTTAAAAGATCTGAATGCTTATCAAGGTAGAGAAATTTAAGATCTCATGTGTCTTTGAGGAAGACTTACCTGATGCACCTTGGAAGGGAAAGTAGGCAGAGCTAGCCCCGGAGCAGCCGAGGTGCCCTAGGCAATATTTCTAGTGGCACCCATCTCGGGCAGATCTAGTTGTTACTTGGGTCAGGCTTGTGTCAAAAGTGTGGTTTGACACACGTTTAGCCTGAACAGCAGAAGTGGCATTTCTCAAACTGCAAGATATAGTGTAAGAAATCTTAAATTTTTTAAAAAGACGGTCGAATTCACTCCTCAGTGCCTCCTGTAAACTTGGCAGGGACTCTTATAATTTCCTAGGCAGAAATGTGGCAATTCCTTAGGCTTCCCCAGATAGTCACTATACTGCTTTGTGTATTTGAAGAGTATTCATTACTATGATTTAAGAAAGGCTTTAAAGAAAGAGTGTATTTTGGGGGTATCTCTAGAAATGGTTTTTCTATGAAATGCTTTTGCTTGGGAAAACAAATCAAAGTAATGAATTGAATTTTGAAGCACTAATATATCTTATGGGATACCTTAAACATTTTCACTTTCAGTGTCCAAAGGATTGTTTTCAGAGGGCTCTCCTCAGTATAGCATTAATCTATATGGTTGGTTAATGGAGTGTTCATGTACAGAAGTACTGGTTTCAAACCCCAATATGTTTAAAACCCTGGATGGGAATGGATCTGAGAAGCTTTCACTACTGTAACCAAGTATCTAGGAGATAAGAGCCTTTGAGATATTTTTAAATGTCAAATTTCAGACACAAAGCGTATTACTGTGATTTGATCTTCAGACTCTGTATTTATCTGTCTAGCTTTTCCTACTCTATCAACAATTCTGTTCACCTTGGAGATAGCTTTAAACTATTGATTTGGGTTCTTTATAATCCAAATTATGATATTTAAATCAAGCTATGTAAATCACTCATTTAAACACTATCTAAAAGAACATTTTGAAGTCTTTGGTTTTCATTTTTAAGGGCTAAAAAAAAAAGCACTGGACAAACAGTTTAAAAAAACTGAGAGAATCATCAGCTATATATTTTTGTCATCTTTTGCTTATGTAAATAGCAAATAAATGTCAAATATGCAAGTGCCACCTAGATCTCAGTTTAAAAATGAGCTGTTCTAGACTGTCAGTTAACAGGACTTAATGCAACTGATGTCTTCTGTTTCTCAAAATGTGGGTGTAGTTTGTATAAGAATGAGGCTTTGCACTGCCTGAAGCGTGACTGCAAGCAAAGATGATAATTTCCAGATTCTTACTCTAAAGTGAAAGATCGCTTCCTGCACCCAATAACCCAAATATCACAGTGTGCTTAAGGATGGTGCTGACATTTTCAAAGACCACCCAAGATGTTCACTTTCTGACTGAAGATATGTTCAGGGTCTCTGTGGGACTTAATTGTCTTTTCCTTTTCATCTCTCTTGCATCTTTTGGGCTTGCTTTCGTTCTGCCTGTTATCAATTCATTGGAGCCCAACTTTGATATTAGCAAGGACCATATTGTCATAACTGTAATGAGTGCTTGACTTTTAAAGGTAGCATAAACATATACAGTATATAAAAATTAAGGTTCACCAGTCACCACAACTTTTAAGATTAATCATGTTAGTAATTTGATTTCTCATGTAATTGCTTCTTAGATGAAGATAAGGCTTGCATATTCATTCAGTGCTAGGTCAGGTTCAGTGAACTCCTGGTTTATTTATCCTTCTCATAGGGCATCAGCAGATGGCCTAAACAGATTAGTTAAAGTTATTCCTTATGATCTAATTTAAAAAAAAAAAAAATTCCTTAAGAGAAAAGACAAGCATTTTAATATTTCATTTTGGTGTTTTCTTAATGAAAACTTTTTGTGTTTAATTTATCACTTTGTACTCAAAAAAATCTGAGAATGAACTAGGTTAAATAGTAATTGACCCAAATAACCATCCGTTTGCATCTCACTCTTGGAAAAAAAAAAAAAAACAATAACAAAGTCAAACTAAAGTACTTTTTTCAATACTTTTGCTTTCTCCTGCTAAGCAGGAGCGTAGTTTTTTACGTGGCTTGTTAACCACAGGGCTTCTCAGGCAGGGGACAGTTGACAAGTGTCACTGGGGGGAAATGTTTGGTCAGGTGAGATTTTGGGGAGAAGACATCTAAAAAGTATGTGGTGACTGAAAGGGCACTTTCCAAGCTTTCCATTTTTGGCTAATCCAGGTATCCTGTACTGAGGCAGAAAAATGCCATTTTTGTCACAGCCTAACCAGAAGGGTTGGGTTCCCAAATGTGTTGTATGTTGATCTCTGCTGTCTGTAAGTTATTGATGAAACTCCTGCTGACTTTGAACATTGAGGTTTCCTGATTTTGTGTGAAATCGTCAATTATTTCAGTTCTGAAAAGAGCTACTGATTTGTTTACGTGCAACTTGGGCCCTGCGACTCAAGTCGTACGTATGTAATCATACTGTCCCTTCGTATAGTCAAAATGTCATTTATGACTGCTGCCGGTGGTGCACAAGACTATGGTAGGGGACAGTTTGAAGAAAGTATAATTTTAGGAAGGAGTGCTATCTCCGTTCTACGGCAATCACGTGCAGCATCACAACTGGTCTTTGGATCTCGGAGACGATGCTGGAAGCATGGCAGTTAGCAAGACAGCCTTTCCCAGTGCGCACCGAGGAGAGGAACGCAGAGCTGTCCCGGTTGTGGGGAGCACCGGCAAGTCTGCTTTGTTCTTCTGCAGAATCCAGGTGCTGTCCCTGCCTTCACATGCAGGGACTTGCTTTTGGTTTATGGTTTATGAAAGCAAAAGGAAAACTAGGTGTTCATGTGACCATGAAGTATTGAGTTTTTTTTAAAAAGCTTGGTAACTGTCGCTTTTCAAGTAATTTTCTAAAAGAGGACTGGAGTACAGGTAGTGCACAGGAACCAATAAACCTTGAAAGTACGTTTCATTGTTTTAATAAGGTTGGTGGCGTACCATGACTCACCATAATGAATTAATTTGTTTATCATAACAGCACTGGGCTTAATAAACTCATATTTATGTGACTGTCTGTAGATGTTCTCTTGTCATTTGGGATTTATAAATAGGTACTAATACTTTTATTGCTGCTTTCTCCTGAGCAGGAAAGATCTGCATGATGAAAGGCCAGTTAAGCTCACCTCAACTTTTTCTATATTAAAAGTAAGCAGAAGATCTTGAATAACTTGATTTTCATCTTTATCTACGTTTCTGAATTGTTAGTATTCAGCAAAACTATGTGGCTTGAATAAAACTATTATAAAGCCATCCTTATAAAATTCTACCACAGCTGTATAATAAATATTGTTAATATCTCATTTCTTGGTACTGTGGATGCCATTTCATTTAAGTTCAGCCTTCTGTATTTGAGAGTGTCTACATAAGTTTAACAGATTTAAGTAGAAAGAAGTTCACTAATTTGAACAAAGTGATACTAATTTATGGGATCCAAGTCATGAGTGCTGCATCTTCTGAGCTAATGGTTTATTGCTGAGCAAAACAGGTGGTCAGCTGCTTTCTCTCTTTTAGTATTGTTTGATATGCAAATCCTTAATGCTGAACAGCACGTCTGGCTTACTACTACTGCTTCTTCTATCATATCTGAAAGGTGAGATGCTTATCCTTGTTCCTGCATACTGCCTTCCTAGCGACAGCAGTGTGATACCAAGTGCTGCTGAAGGGCAGATTGGAAGGCGACCACCTGCCCGCCCTTGTGGGGCACAAGTTAGCTGGGTTTAAATCTGCTTGGAGTTCCTGCCAGAAAACAGGCTTCACAGCTGGACCCAAGGGTGCTCTTTTGCTGGGTTAAGTGGTGGGAATGGGTGGAGAGGGAGCGTGGCTTCATCTAATCTGGCAGCCCAAGCTGCATTTGGCTGGCATGAAAAATGCCCTCTCGTGGAGCCTATGATTGGCAGCTCATTAAAATACTGGCTTAAAAAAAAAAAAAAAACCCACACAGAAAACAGTCTCTTCAACACCAGCATTTTTGTTTACAGATATCAAGACCTGTAGTCAAAGGAAGGACTGGAATAGCAATGATCTCTCTGCCTCCAGCTGCTTTGCTCATTTTGCAAGCTCTCCTAGCATCACGTCAGTCTGTTCGGGAACAGGCACTGGCACGGCTCCCCTCTTTCTTTCAGCCTGCGACAGCTACTTCTGCCCTACACCTTCCCACACCTTTACCTCTGGGCTGTGTTTTTCAAAGATTTGGTGCCCCTTTTAATTCTGGTCTTAGGTCTAGGGATGGCTAACTGGGAGTGCAGCTGGTGCCAGGCAAGCAGCCATTTCTGGATGAACACCTTCCCACCAGCTCTCTAAACCCTTCTGAGTTTTATTTCTGACCATTCCCTATCTCTTTATTTTGTGTGTTTGAGCAAGACCAAATTACACAGGAACCTTGCCCTGCTATAGGTGAACACAGATATATCTTTCGTCCTCCTCAGCAGCTTCATCATGGTCCATGGCCATAATATGATGCAAATGTGATTTGTTGGGCAGCTGGGGAGTGACATGATTTGTTGGCACTGGGGATAGCATCAAAATCAAGGGTTCGAGCATCAATGTGCATCTCCCGCGAGGCCCCAAGGATAAGGTCAGAATAATGGAAACTCACCAGGTCTCAGCGAGGTCACTGGCAGGGGAGGAGGTGAAAAGGACCCTCAAGAGCTTCCTACTTGCCTGTCTCCATCCTTATTCCTTGTTTCCCTCCCCATGGCTGGGACTGCCTCTTCCCCAGGCAGGAGGCAGCGAGCTGGGCTGGGCAGCAGCCATCTCTCTTCACCACTGAAGCCCTGAGCCAGCCTTGCAGGTGGCACCTGCGAAAGCGGCTCTGCTGCCGAGAGGGGGGCCTGCTTTGCCAAAGCCTAACGCCCACTCAAGATGATGCAGTAGGAGTTGGCATCAGTCCAGTTATTGCCATGAATAAGAAAGATTTAGGCAGTCGCTTCACTGAAACAAAGTAAAACCTCCTCGTGGGTTCTTACCTGTCTACTTTGAGAACTGAAGGATGGTCACAAATCAGCTTAGTTTTATATCTTGTTTAATGAGAAGAGAACTGAATTCTGCGAAGACTTGGTACTGGTTTTTTGTTAGAAAAGCTCTAGTGTGGAGGTTTTACCAGAGGAATTTGATTCTTGGCTAGCCACTGGAGAAGTTACTTGAGCTGTTTTAACCACCTGGCCCCATCTGCAGGCACTGAGCGTTCCCAGGTGTGACCTGTGTGACCTATCCAGGAGCTCCCCGGGAGCTGGTGCAAGGGCTGGGACCTTGGCTCAGGCTCCCAAGGCACAGCCCACTGAGGTACACAAACAGCTTCCCCCTCCCCCCCTTTTTTTTTTACTTTATTTACTTTTTCTCCCCCCGCTTTTGACAGTGGGCACTCATTGCATGGCTCTGCACATCTCCTCTCTGCAGCAGCCTGATCTGGGAGACTAGAGCCAGAGCAGCACCTCATCGTCTCCTCTTCCTTGTCAGTGCCGATGGTGAAGTTATCCCTCTGGATAACACGTTCCTGGTGCAGGAAGACAATATTCAGTAACCTTTGGCATCTCAGACCATGCAGTGGCGTTTCTGGTCGCATTGTAAATAGCCTGTTGCATTTCTTGCTTGCTACTGATAACTCAGAAAGAATAAAACAAGATCGAAAAAAGTGTTGTCACAGATGTCTCAATTTTGTAGCGTTTGTGACACCTTGCTATCATAATAAGTTGGATTTTTTTATCTGTGGGTATTTTGCAGGAGTAATTACATTTCACTGCCAGGAGCAAAGTATGTAGTTACCAAGTTGAATCCAGCCCTCCTCCCATTGATTCAGTAGGATTTGTTCACATCACTGTCAGATTTGGAAACTGCAGGCAGTTTAGGTTTCTGTGTTTATATCCACTAGACATCAATTGGCACCGTGAATTCAGAGCCAAATTAGTTAAAGTGCATGCAGACTTTTTCTTTTTTGCAGCTCAATAACCTTACGTCATTGCCTTGAAAAATGTTACTGTAACAGTTTGCCTGCTAGAGAAAAATACATTAAGACTTGCACTCTATCCATAAGCAAGTTTTAAAGGTCATGTTTTTCAAATATGTATTTCCATATAGAGGCCTCTTTTGTAAACTTTTTAAGACTATGGTGTTTCAAAACAGCAGGAACTCACGCACCCTACTTATTACTTTCCACCACTCTTACTCCTGCCTTATGCGTTGCAATACTACTCCGTGCCAATGCAGCAGGCTCGGAGGAGCCAAGGCTGTCAAGGAAAAAGTTCAGCTGTAAAAATCCGGGACTTGTGAGAAGAGGCACTTGCTGGAATTATAGCATCTAGCGCATCGTTATCATTCAGAGCATTCGGTTAATGCATTATTATTTTAGTCATTTATTAAATTTGAAAATCAAATTGGAAACTGATTGTAGTGCCTGCCACCCCCCAGGTGTCTGATTAGTGTGTAAGGGCACCCACCAGGAGCTGCCGGAAAAGCCGGTATTTTTAGGGAAAGGGTGCCATCGTGTGGGAAGCGCCTGCAGCACGCAAGGCCAGCAGGGCCTACGGGCAGAGCAAGCTCGCAAGAAAGCACCCTTCCTCGTGTTGTTTTCCATGGAATTTCCATAAAAGTACGATTTTAATTTCTGAAAATGTGCTACAAAAATAGGAAGTTTCATAACTAGGAACAGGTTGGTAGTGTTAAATCTTCTTAAGATGTTAGCTGTTATTTTGGTTCCACAAGTAGGGGAATTGAGAAACAGAGTGTTTACTATGGCTAATAGAAGTGTGATTCCCCTTTTTCTCTGTGTGAAGTTAATATAGTTAGATATTCATGCTCTTATAATTTCTCTTGATATGTATTTTATCTCTCAGCATCTGTTTTCAGCTACAGTTTTACAAGGATTCATTATAAGCTTTCCATCTCTCAAGCATTTCCATGTAATGCTACAATTACTATCCCCAGTTTCTGCTTCTTTTTTATGTTTTCCTTTAAATAATTGAACTTATATGTTACATCCATAAAGAAAATTGCCAATAATTAACAGGAGTACAATTAGGAATAAATCTCTGTTAAGGAACAAGCTAAAGTTCATTGTATTTATGCAAATGCCTATTGTTGAAAAGATGTCTTGTGTAATCAGGAATTACACTGACAAGTGAAGAATCATTTAATTAATGAGAATGGAGCAATCATTTGGATGGTTCATTCTATTACTGACTGAATAAAAGAGAGAAAATAGCCCTGCTCAGGGATTAGAGCTGCTGCTGGAAGAAATAATCCCCACAATGTTGTTTTGTTACTGCCTTGTGTAGATAGTACAGTAATTCCTAAATAAAAACCCACATACGCCAAATGTTTGGATTGGGCATCAAAAATTAATCTTCTATTACTCTACAACAACTTAGACGAAAGGGTTCTGTTTATGCTGACTATCTGCTGCTCCTGCTAAACTGACAGACTGGAATATTTGGGCCCAAATACTCACGTAAGTCCTAATGCAGGATGCTAGGGCAGCGAGAACCAGAATTATGGTGAGTTATGTCTGTAACCACTGTATGCCATGACAGAGAGTAGCTTGTGGACTGTGTTTGCAGTCACAGAGGGATATTTATGGTGGGAAAGGATCTCGAGGTTTCCAGCCCAGCCCTCTGCTTAAAGCAGGTCCAGTTAGGTCAGGTTGCTCTGGGCCTTGCCCAGTGGGCCTTTGAATATCACCAAGGATGGAGATGCTGCAAATTCTCTGTTCTGGTGTTTGACCTCTCCCTTTTTCCTTTTATCTAGTCAGGATTGCTCGTGTTCCAGTTTGTCCCAGCTGCATCTCCTCCTGTCACTGGGTCTGGCTCCAGCTTCTCTACAGGATCCCAACAGGCAACTGTAGGCATCAATGACAGCAATCCCGCATATGGTCCCCATGCCCCTAAAGCTCCTCTGAACATGGATGTCTCATAACAGCTATTCTGTCTCTCGCAATAGAACGGAGAGTCCTCCAGTCCTTGACTTACCCCTGCCCCCTCAGGAAGCTTCGGAGTGGGGCTTCCCTAAGTTGTCATTGGGTTTGGGACAGTTCAAAATATAGCCCAGGCAACTCTGACCTTGTTCATAGTTTTTCAGGGATGGACCTTCAGCGATGTACTGTCAGCAGGCGTTGCACAGAATTTGTCCCTCTTCTTATAAACACAAAGATGTGCGAACAAGGTGATTCTGACAACTCCAAAGCCATGTGTATCACCTGCAATCTATTCCTCAAGGGCACTGTTCCCTTTGGTACAGCACGGAGGCGGACAAGCAGTTCCCCTCTGAACAGGTCAGGAGCTCAGCCACAGGAATTACTCCTAGGTAGGAAGCAGAAATGCACTCCACAGCCGTGCTGGTATTTAAGTCACTGATGGCTGCCTGAAGTCTCCCATTCCTGGTAGGACCACAGCATAAGTATATAGTCATTTGAATGTGCCATAGAAAATTTAGTGGCTTCATTGACATGATTACCTGTTCAAGTGGTGTTAGAGATTGAATATCTCTGTGTAGAGCAGTTGCCCTGTGCTTCCGAGGTGCATTCAAACTCCCTTTCATAATATTCTGGTTTTCTGAGGTTGAGGTAGACCACTGCATTGAGCTGTTATAGTAGCCCTGAGGGAGTGGGACAGCTTTTCTTCCCTCTTTGATGCAGTGCAGTCTCTGGTAGCAACATTGCAGATCTCTGCTGGTTTGTGTGCACTTGGATTTTTTGCATGCTGTGTCAAATGATTGCACAAGTAATTGTTTGCCTTCCAACTCTGAAATGAAAAACAAATTCATTACATGAAGGAAAACATTCACCCTCTTTTATTTTTTTTAAGTGTAATCATTGACTTTTTTATTTTGGGTAACCAGCTGCACCCAGCTGCTACTCTAGTCACTTCTGGATGTTCTTAAAAAACCACTCTCCTCAGGAATAAATGAACTAAATATGAAAATCTTCCAAACAAAATTGTCATTTCTCACACTGTTCATCCCACAGGAAGTCTAGCTAAATACGTTGGCCTTGCAAGCTGCCCAGTAAATCTTTGGCAGTGGGCTGGGTATGTAGGTGCAAGGATGAGTGAATTCCGCAGCAAAGAACCTTCCTATGGAAATCACTTACCAGCCAGTCGCATGCTCCCATTGAGCAAGATTAGTTTAGGTCATCACTGACTGCAGCTAAGATAGTTCTGCTCTGTCTCCAAAGCAGCAAGTAGGTAACATGGTAAAAATCAGTTTACAATAAGGTAACATGTATCCTGTGGTACATCTGAACTGTATTTTCTTTTTTTTTAATTGAAATGTCTCTTCTTCAGCGATTAAAAGGCAAAATATATATTATCAAATATCTAATGCACTACACAAGTCAAATGGCATAGTCTGTAGTGAAAGCCAGTTAAAAAATGTATGGTATATTAAGTAAAGCATTTTCATTAAGGGTCTTAAAAGAAGGAAATAGAAACTTGTGTATACTTTCCTGTAGCTAGAGTGGATCATAGATATCCATATGCTTAGTCTTACAGGCAACCCCATATTCAAGCTTTCTTTTCTGGCTAAATCAGTCCATCTGGATTCATCAGCTGCTTGGCTTTCCGAGACTCATGGGAAGGTTTCAAGTAGTCGGATTACATCCTTGCGCTCTCAGGTGCCACCTCCACTGTCCCACTGTAACCCCTGACTCTGTGCTTTCTCCTCAAGGATTTTGGAGCTGCAGCAGAATGGCGACATGGACATACTGAAGCATAAGTGGTGGCCGAAGAATGGTCAATGTGATCTTTACTCATCTGTGGATACCAAACAGAAAGGAGGTGCCCTGGACATAAAAAGTTTTGCAGGTGTTTTCTGCATCCTCGCTGCTGGGATTGTCCTATCCTGTTTCATTGCAATGTTGGAAACGTGGTGGAATAAAAGGAAAGGCTCACGGGTTCCGTCAAAAGAGGTATTAGACCCTCCATTTCTCCTGGGGAATTTTCATGCACCCTAAAGATTGCTGGCTTGACTTTATAGCATTACAGAGGGTGGGGAATCAAATTCAGAAGTATTTCCTTAGGTTCCTGATTTTTTTAGGGTAAATGTTGTTCCTCAAAATCTCTTTAGCTGTTCTTTCTAGAAAAGCTCGAATGAAAAAAAAAAGTTTATTGATAATGTATAAATATGCAACTATTCTGAGTAAAACACAACTGTTACGTGTAGAATAGTACATTATTAGTATATCAGTATTTAGTTCATTATTCACATTGGTGAGAGCTAATTCTCAACAGTAAGTTCAAAAGTTTCTTGGCTTCTTCTTGAAAAATATATCCCCTAAGCTCAGTGGCTGAGTCTTTCAAAATAGATTCGCAAAGTTTAGCCCTTTAATCAGCGGTTAGCTTCTTAAATAAGCTTGTCCCCATTTTCAGAAATGTTAACCTCTTGAGACTTCCATGAACTTCAGCTCTCATTATTTCATCTGAAGTCCAGCGAAGCAAGAGTACGTTATATTTTTCAGATTCGAGCCAGAGTTCTTTCTGAAATGTACCACAGACTTGTTTCAGAAAATCTTGGATGGAGACCACGGGGAGATATGTTATTTAACACCAGAGATGAGCTTGCTTCTACACCTGCATGTGTAATATTTTCCTTCCCGTGGCAATCTACCTGCCCCTTTACCAGCCATCCGAGCCTTATGCAGTCTTACGACAAATTTCTTGCCTTCATAATTAAGTCTTCAGCTCTGCAAAATACTAGAAAAACATTAGGAGAAAAGAAGTTATTAAAATGTACTTGGCAGTGATGCCCAAAGCTGAACCTAAATACGAGCTTTAATGTAGCACTATCAATTATAGCTTTTCTATCTGTGTAGCTTAGACACATCTGTGTAGCTTGTGGGGTATTGCTGTTAATTTGTGTGCAGTGGTCTCACCTTCTCTGCAGTTTCTCCATTGTGTTTATTCCTGCTAATCTAATGCTGTGTAATCAGGCTGGATTAATTACACTACCTAATTAGACAGCATTGGCACTGATATTAGAATACGTTTAATCTTTTCTTGCCTGTTTTAATTCCCAAGCTTTTTTTTGTTCAAGATCTGGACCGGACCATTATTAAAAGAAAAAAAAGAATCTCTAGTCTTTAAATTGGGTTTCTCAGGAATGGAAACCATATAGTTTCAACTGGTAAATTATTTTAAAAACACAAAATTTACTTGACTGTTGTTTACCCAAACTTTCAGAACTTCATACTTCATATTTATCTGGTGCAAAACATAAAAATAAATAACAAATTAAAAGAAAAAAACAACACGGATATTTTATATAACTATAAAATTTCCTATTTCAGTTTTCAAATGCAGAGAAATTCAAGTGTATACTTTCCACAAATGGTATAATTTGGCCTCCTTGATCTTTGTTACATGGTCATTAGCTTAGCATTTAAAATTGCATCTCAACACTAAATTGAAAAGCTTGGCTCAAAACTGAGTTTAACGTGGACAAATGTGCTGAATGTCCCCACTCTCCTGGATGTGGGGGTCATTCAGCAAAGAAATACATCTTAACTAACTTTCTTAAAATTCATTTTAGCTTCCATGAAATCCATTGGCTCTTCCAGGCCACTAGTCCAGAATCGGGGGTCAGATTGGGCCAGTTTGTGGTCAGCAAGCCAACCCTTTTTCCTGGTGGCTGCCATCTTGTGCTCCAGAATGCAAGCATTTATACTGAAAAAAATTGTCTTATGGTTGCGAAGATAACATTTCAGTCGCGTACCAGAAGTAATCCATTCAATGATGTCTGCCTGAGTCTGCAGACAGCCTTAAACAGTAGCTCTGAGAGAAGTATGAACAACCCCAGTAATCTCAATGGGATGTTGACTCTGAAGCCTGATGATAATTTAAATGTGAAAACTGCTGAATATTTCACTACCGATCACACAAGAGAGAAGAGGAAAGATCATATTATGGAGATATGCACAATCTTACTGTGAGTGGGTCTCATTTTGGTGTATCGATTGGGTGGAGATTGGGTTGTGGGCTAAGCATGGGAGAATATCACCGCTTTTCACTGGTCTGACCCTAGCCCCAAATGCATCTCTGTAAGAGAAGAAAGAGGAATATTTTGAGTAACTGATAGAGGCTCAGAAGTGATGAAATTCCTATCTTTTCCTGATTGGCATTTTAAATTACAGTGTTTGTATGTTTTTTCAAAATTAAAAACAAACAAACAAACCCAAAGGAAAAAAGGGAAAAAAAGCAAAAATATTTAGGACTGTCCCTCAGAAACATAGTCATGACTTGCACGTGCTAACAGAGCCTCTATATATTTCTTTAGCTTCCAATGTGGCCCCAGTTCTCCTGCATCCATATGCAGCTCCAAAGTTTTTAGGAGAGAGCGTTTGGTGAATGCGTTTGGTTTCGATGTCACCTGTGTGGTTGTTATGTGCATCCATGTCTATGTCCACATGTGAATAAACTATAGACAGAAAGCTAAGTCTGAGAAATGAGCACTGCATTTTTTCCTTCCCGTGATGAGCTCAAACCAAAGCCTCTGTGGTCACCGATTGTCCAGTCCCTGGGAGATCCCTGATGCCCCATTCCCTGCCCCCTTTCCCCCGGTTTGTCTCCCTGTCCCTGCCCTTGGAGGGTAAAATTCCGGAGGGGAGATGGCCTCTCAGCCTCCTTCCAGTCTGGCTCTGTGTTCGGCGTGGTACCAGTGCAAATATTTGGTGATCCATCTTGCTAAGTAGATGAACTCCTGCAGTTTGTTCTAGGTGTGGACTCTTTCAGAGTGCTTGACTTCATTCCTAGACAAAGGAGGGATCTCGAGCCCATTCGGTATACTAGGAGTTTTGCCATTGATTCAGGGAGCTCTGGATCAAGCCAGTCATTGAGTTGCAGTAATCAAGGCTGGAAGTCATCAGTGCACACCTATCGGCTGCCTAATTATCCTCTGTGAGGTCCTAGAGTGTGAGATATTTCTAGTGGCCTGGAAGAGCCAGTAGATTTCACAGAGATTAAGGTAAATTTTAAGGTTAGTTGAAATCGATTTTTGTTCTGAGTGAGCTGTGCTACCTAGACTGAGGGAATACCCCTGTATGTGTATGCTTAATGCCGCTTTGAATTAAGCTTTGCAGTTCAGTACAATACAGATGATTTATTGTGTCACCCAGGACATCGCCACTTTTTTTAACTTCCATGCATTTAAATTCTCAGTTATAACAAACCTGTTCTCTGGGAGGAGAGATTTAAGAAGGAAAAGGGACAGAGATAAGAGGAGGAATGATATATTATAATAAATATCCCATTCCGCCTTCTCTTCTTCTCACCCACAAGAGCATAATTCCATCAGAATCGATGGAATTGCTTCTTTGTAGGTAAGGGGAGGGTTAAACCCTCTGTTGGCATCATAATTTAAAATTGCCTGGTGTACTCCTTTCTGTGTGATGTCAGTGAGTCACCAGTGCTTTTTTTTTTTTTGGTCTGGAAGTTCAGCTTTTCTACACCACAATTTATATTATAAAGGCAAAAAGCAACCTGAGATGTTTTTAGCCCTTCCTTAAGCCCTGAAAGGATGACAAAGATGGCAACCTGATCCCTCGGAGCCTCCCATGTTGACATCCAAATTTAGTCCTCATGCAGAGTTGAAGAACTGCCATCATCCCAGGCATTTGAGATTATGCTTTGCTTTCATGGCACAAAATTTACTCTTATTCAGCTGTTGTTAGTCCAACCCACCTAGCTCTGAGCCTGACTTTTCCTGATGGAAACCAAGCAGTACTGCTTGGAGTTTAGTTGTTGGTATTGAGGATTTGAAGGTAGCTGTGGTGTAAGGGTCTGCCTTGGTTTGGCTTAGCCCACCCAGCTGCAGGTGGTGGGGGTGGTTGCTGGTGATGTTCAGAGATGCCGTCAGCCAACAGCCAGCTGTAGTTAATTGTGCGTTGTGCTTCCTGAGCAGTTCTGATCGCACTGTGAAGCTTCAACCCAGGACAAATGGCAATGGTGAGCGGTGCCTCTTGTTTTTCTCGTTCCCCAGGATGACAAGGAGATCGACCTGGAGCACCTCCACAGGCGCGTGAACAGCCTCTGCACAGACGACGACAGTCCCCATAAACAGTTCTCCACCTCGTCGATTGACTTGACCCCGCTGGACATTGACACTTTACCCACACGTCAGGCACTGGAACAAATCAGTGACTTCAGAAACACTCACATCACCACAACCACCTTCATACCAGAACAGATCCAGACTCTGAGCCGCACGCTGTCTGCTAAAGCCGCTTCGGGTTTCTCCTTCGGCAGTGTGCCCGAGCACCGAACTGGCCCTTTCAGGCACAGGGCACCCAATGGTGGCTTTTTCAGAAGTCCCATCAAAACAATGTCATCTATCCCTTACCAACCAACTCCTACTCTGGGGCTGAATATCGGTAGTGACCCAGACCGAGGCACCTCCATCTAAGCATCAGACCAAGTTTCTTCACTGTTTCTTTTTTAGGACTCCCTTTGCAAGGAGCAGCTGTAATATTGTGGGACTAACATGGATGTAACCTTTTTTCTTTTCCTTATTTTTTGGTTTTGAGGGTTAATTTGTTTGGGGCTTATTTTCTGTTTGGGTTCTCCCCCCCTTTTTTTTTATTTTATTTAAGAATCAGGATTATTAGTAACAACTCTTCCTCCTCCTCTTCTCTGCTTTCTCAGTCTGGTCTCCTCTGTCTCCCCTTATTCTCTTTACTAGTTGAATCACTTATTCTTTGGTTTATCACCACATTAGGTTTTGGTTACTTCAGGCTTTTCATATACTTTAAATATAGGAAATGTGCAGCAATTCGTGCATAGGAAAACCCTGAGGATTACTTTACAGAAGGGCATTCGCTCCCCCTTCCCCACCGCTCTTTTTTACTATAATTGCAATAACTTAAGTCCTTTTCATGTATTCTGCTGCATCCAGTCAGCGCTCCACTGCTGTGTGTCCTTTTAACTGTGGACCAAAGGCAAACCCTGCAGTTTAAAAAATGGAAAAATTAAAAAAAAGGGCAAAAAGAAAAAAAGAAAAGAAAAAAAAAAAAAGCAAAGCAAATGAAGTTAAAAGACCATTCAGGCCCCATAATATGAGAATGCAGTTTTGTAGGATTACAAAAAGCCATTACTATGCCAGTAAAGACTACAGTTAAATCTACTTTTGCACTGCAACAGTGCATATGACCTTTATGTGATTGTACAGTGTTAGAAGTTTTTCTTATGTACAGTAAACTGTATCATATGGCAGAAGCCTCTGTTGTGTTAAATAAATTAGTATCTCATACATATATATATATACATATATACACACAGGTATGTGTATATATATATACATGTATATATAGCTATAAAATGGCAGCCATTGCTATTGCAATTCATTTAATAAAGCTTTAGTAAAAATGTGTTGTATACAGGAAAGATGTACAGTGCAGGGGGTCTTTTCATTTAGAAAAGACAGGTTGCTTTAATGTTATTCTGACTTGCATCATTTGCCAACAGAGCATATTTTATACTTTTTTATTAGAACATCCAGGGCAATTTAACATTTGTACCTAGATGTAACTCCTTTGGTTTTGCATTGGCTATTGAGCATTCTATAAGGCTAACCTTGATAATTTTACTTTTAATTAATTAGACAAATGGAACTCTCTCTTAGGCATACCACATTCATGAACAACTAATATAGTTCTAGAGAAGTTTAAACATAGATCAAAGGTTAATAAATTATTTTCCAAATCAGTGCAGTTGATCAATACAATAATGGTGTTAATGGAGAAAAAAAAAAAAAAAAGCCCTCGAGAAATACAGATGTGGCCTTAATTATAAACATGTATTGTTTAAGGGGAAAAAAAATGAACAGGCGCTCATTTTAACCCTTTATATGTTAAGTTAGATTTAGAGGAGCTATGTATTTTTTACATTAGTGCCAACTGTATAGAACAAGAGAAAGAACAGCAGTGAGAACAAAACCAGTGCCCACTTTGGCACCAGCTTTTTAAAGTAACACTGTTACCTGTTAGAAATGTAGGAAGAGCTTTCAATTTGTAATCCTTAAAACTAAAAATGCAGTTAAGTAGAAAGCAAGCAGTTTATCCTGTGAGTTTTTTGGTTTGGTTTTGTTTTTAATGCAACCATACACTTATTTTAATCTAACTCATTCTTTGGCTAGGATTAATAGGAATCAGCCTATGTGATTTGCTTTAGGATAAATTAAAAGGTATATTCTTCAGATCTATTCTATTTTGATGCTAATTCTGTTCTGGGGGAGCATCTTGTACTGTCACTGTTTTTTGTACTAAATCTTCAAATATTGTCTACTGTGTAAGGCAGAACAAATTCTTATCATGCAAAAGGCCATTTTGTTTCCAGGGTAGCAAGTGTCTAAAAGCATGCACAACTTGCTTCCCCCTTGTAACATTCATGAACTCATCGACACTTCTGAGTAAAATAAAAAAAAAAAAAAAAAGAAAATTTCTTTCAACAAGCTACGTAGGGACATACCAGATGTTGCAGTGATTTTAGCTATTAAAAAAACCTGTTAACCATGTACGATATTTAAAATAGGCCTATTTTGATGTGTTGCCTATTATACAGATACACAAAACACTTTTTGGAGGCCTCAGTTACAAGTGGCAGAGCTTTCTGTGTATAATTTGTCTAAATAATTTGTCTAATAAAATTGTTTTCTAAACTTGCGTTCCCTCCTGTTTAATTGCTGAGTGCTGTGAGATTTTCAGTCTGTAGCAAGGCGTCCACTCATGAATGTTTTTGCTGCACCATTACTGAAGGGGATTTAGCCTGAGGAGATGGGATGAGCTCACCAGGTTGCTATGAGACAGGTGAGTGTAGAGCATTCATGGAGATCACCATGATTTACCATGTTTATCAATGTCAGGCTTAGATTTCAGAAAGCGTATGCGGACAGCATTTTGGAGAATGATTTGAGAGTTCATTGGCACTGACATGTACGGGACGTGATTTGTAGAAATACTGCATCCTATCTCCATCCTTTTTAGTGTAATCTAGGAATTTTCTTGGAACATGGTCATTATTCTTATAGAATCACATTTGCCATCTTTATTTGCACAGAAGTTAGTTTGCTCTGATAGTGGACATACACTGCCTTTAGATCTGATGAAAGTTTTAGTGCGCGAGAATTCAGTCTGTATTTCATTATGACCTTCTCAATCCTTAAGTTGCATTAACATGTTAAACTTAATGGCATAGTCATTAGTAAGTCATGCAGAATGTACTGCAAGAACATCAGCCATGATGATTTAACTTGCAGCATCCAATGTTTGTCTGCTGGCTTTTTACATTCAGTGTATTTCATTCACTTAATAATATTTTTGACCTCTTACAATTTTTTATTAAGCTTAGCAGGCATTCAGGGGATTTCATTTTATAGTTTCAGAAATACATTGGAAGGAGTCTAAAAATCTAAAGGAAGTTAGATTAGTGAAAGTGGCTTGAGGTTAAAATTTAAAGGTGCCTACGCACTAATGCCAATAGGCTCGTATGTCAGCAGGCACAAAATGCCTAGCAACAGGATGCTAGAAGCTTTTATAATCAGGCTTCTTTTATTATTTCATAAAAATCAGCCAAGAGACCAACTCTACTTTTTTTCTCTGAGGCAGAGCTATGGCAAACTGAGCCACTGACCCTACTAGACATTACAGTGTGTCTAGTAGGGGTTCCCTGAGGCAAAAAGATGCTTGCATGATCAGGGTCCTAGTTTTAGGCTATTCCTGATCTGTAAAGTAATCATGACCTCTTGGAAAGTGCTGTCCTGCTGGCATCATAAGTCATTCACTTTGTCTTTAGCGTAGGCATTGTCCCTCTCATTTATGCTCACAGACACCTCTCTAGAGCTAAGTAGTTTTACAGATACTACATAAGTACTCTCTGTAACAGGCTACATTAAGGCAAACCCTATGTTACACTTCCGCTCCCTTTCTTTAAATGAAACTCCAGTGAAGTAATAGTGTTAAAGCCTGTCAAATGTGTCGCTGCAGTAGCTCCACTGGAAACACAAGCCGGCTGTATATAAAGATGAGTTGTTTGCATGGTGATTCTACTCATACAATCATTTTGACATACCAGCTACAAACAAAAAGCAAGTAGTGGGAGAAGACGTATTTATCTGATTTCAAGGAATCACTTAGTAAGATGTTTCTATTGACCAACAGTGAAATACCTGAAGATAAAAAATCATCCTATTGCACCAATGAAGGGAATTATTATAGCTGTCACTGACTCACCCGCAGCATGACCAGAGCCAAAGTCTCCTGGGTTCCCCTCCTGTATTCACAAAACAAAGTGCTAGTTTTGTTTCCCTAAATAGATCAGATTTGTTAGAAGTATCTTTTTCTCTTTCTGTCCCACTCACATAGAATGCTATGAAGTGATGAGAATGTAAGGCTGCCTTTCTGTGACGACTCACTGTAGCTGGGTCAATACAGCATACTGAAGGTTAATACCCCAGATAAGTTTAATTTCTCAAGTCTGCACAAAAAAGTGATGACATGAAAAGTAAACCAGCTTCCTGTGTGGACGCTTGTGGGTGTAGCTAATGAAAAGGATCTCCAAAGCAACAAAGGCATCATACCAACACAGCTCCGCTTTATCCATTTTTCTCTCGGTCACGATATCGGTTTTCTCTTCACTCTGCAGAGCTGTTTTGAAATAAATGTCAAAATCAAGTATCTGCTCCTAAGTAAGACTCATAGACACAGTTTTTGATAAACACTGTGACATGAACAGCGCATCCACATGTCACATCAAGACCAGTGGGCAACTGCAAATGCATCATCACAACCTATCAGCTTGTCATGTCTTGCCCAAGGCATCATTCCTGAGGTCAGAAACAGAAGCCCCAAAGGAAGGTCAGTGCAGGCAAAATGATTCACAGCTTAATGAATTCCTAACCAAAAAACTGTACCAATGCCCCAAAACTACAGGAGCCATGAATTTCATGAAAAAAATTACATTGCAAGAGGTGTAATTATAAAAATAAATTTACTATCTGTCAAGATTTACTTACAAAATCTGCCCCCCCCCCCATCCCATTCGTCACAGTGGCATGACGCTTTGCATGTACTACAGAATTTATTTCTATAACATTCATCAGAAGGAAGGAAAACATTACAGCCAGAAAACTGAACTAAGTCATTAACTACTGTGCTCCAGGTCACACAGGAAATATGAGGCAGAAGCAAGCATTCAGCATCTCAGAACCAGTTCACTGCTGTAAGGGGAAAAATAAATCTTTCCTTCCCGAATGCTCAGAGAAGGGCTTTTAGCTGAGGATACTGGGGCGAGAGAGAGGTAAGCAGGGAGCCAAGGAGAGGGTTGCACCACCCGGGTGGGTTGGCAGTAGGAAGAGGCAATGGTTGTCCTGTTCACAGGCCAGAGGACACACCTTCGCCACAGCTCCTTCTGCCCCAGCAGTCATTTCAGACCAGTTTTGGCCCCTTAAGAACAGCAGGGGCTGTTATGGACATACCTGAGGCTCGTAAGCAGGGCTACGGAGGCAGATACGTGGGTCACACATTTCTCCCTAGCTCCCACCAGAAGGGGTGTGAGCCCACCAGCAGCTGGGTAGTGCCACGTATCAGGGCAGGAGGCCTTTGTACACCAGGTTAGCCTCCCACAACAGGGAGCTTTCCCCAGAGGTGCTGCTCATGCTGCCCAAAGCAAGGCAGATGTGAACGGGCGCAGTGAGAGTATGAGCCCTGGTACAAATGCCTGGGATCAGTAACTGCCGTACCAGTGGAGAAAGAAGGCTACTTGCAGCCCAGTAAGCACAGGACGCCCCTCCACCATGACATGACAGCTCGGTGCTCCTGTAGCTAGTGTACCAGCACTAGTAAGGCCAACCTTTCTTTCAAAGCAGGATAGTTTTTTCCCCTTCTAAAAAAAAAAAAAAATGCTTTTGTCCCATTCCTTGTTCCAAGCGGGTGATGCACCAAGACAACATGGGATAAGGGACTGCTGCGGAGCGCCAAAACAAAAATTAACAACAGCTTTATTTGCAAATCCAGCTATCATCCGTTATAATACTGACCCCCCCCAAATAAAAATAAGGCATTTAAGGGAAATACATTAATTAATAAAATGGAGTGGGGGGTGCACACGCATGTCTGCATGAGGCGGTTGTTGAGCTCCTCGCGTAACCACACAGCTGCAGGTGCTTCCCTAGATTGCTGTCCCGGCCCATGCCGCAGCCGGCGTGGCAGCGTAGTAACTTGGCCTCACAGGGCTTGGCAACCAGCAGCTCAGGTACAGCCTCTGCCGAGGTGTAACGTGCACGTTTGCTTTCGCAGCCCCGTAAGTGCCTCGTGTTACAGCCCACCAAGTGAGTGCTCTGCAGCTGGGCTCCCCCCTCAGCTCTGTTTCAGCTGCTTGCTTGCCCTACCCCTCCATTTGACCCCAGCACCAGAGTCAGGGGAGGCTATGGGAAGAAGGAGGAGAAAGGAAAGGGGTGATTATTTCAGGGCAAAGATGCCCCCTGCCCCTAATTTTAGGGTTCACACCTGATTGCTCACTAGGAGAGACAAACTTTGCCTGCCTTTCCCCTCCCTGCAGGGCTGCGGCAGCATCATTGCTACACAGGGTGCAGTATCCCAGTCCCCCACGCTGGCACATGACTATAGATGGGACATCGCTGGAAAAATGTAGCAAGCCAGGGAGGTGGAAAGCAGCCCCTTCCTTCGCAGCAGCCCCTTCTAACTACGCAGGCTTTCCTGTTAGCTCTCTGACTATGTACGGGATGTATCATCAACCGGATCAAAGCCCCATCTGCAAACATCCACAGGAAAAATCCTCATGAATGGAAATATCGTATCCTCCTTCTACATACAGGAAATTACCCCACCTGAATCTAACTTTTGTTGCCACTCAAACAAAGGCTCAGAGGTGCCGCTTACTCCCCTTACCCGACTGTAGAGGGATGCTCCTTCCCACTCTGCACAGCCAGAGGCAGCCAGAAGATGCCATCGCAAGCGTTTTGCGTGGGAACCTGGTGTGAAGGTGGAAAATGTTCTATGACTGCTAGAAATTAAAAAGCACAGTTGGAAAAAAAACCCTTCTCATGGGTTGTTTGTGTTATATTTGCCTCGGTCTGCCAGTCTAGCTCATGTCCCTGTCAAGTGCCAGGAAAAAAAAAGGGGGAGTGGGCAGCTCTGTGAGTGCATTGTAGCCCTGCCACCGCTGGTAAGCTTGCCTTTCTCCCCCACTGGCCAGGGACATGCTTCTTCACACACACAGTGGGGAGGTCTTGTTTGGTTTTGAATATTCCCTGTATATGAATATTCCCTGTGGACCACAGTAAGAGTAATCACAGCTGACCCATGTTGTTACTAATTAATTCTTTTGCTTACACGCGGGGGAACAGGAGAAAGAAAGCAAATAGTGTGAACAAAGCTAATAATGTGGTTACTCGCTACTCCTACTATCTAGCTGACACGTTTTTAAGGAATAGTCTCTGCAGCATGACAGCGAACACAGCAAGAAATTGATGTAGTATAACAGAAAATCATGTTGCTTGACGAAATAGTGCTCAGGCAACACTGCAATGGTTTGCCTTCCTCTAACTTTTACAGACCTTTCTGAATAATATCTGCTTTTGTTTGGATTGGTTTTATATCTCTGCAGGTTGAGGAAACTGCGGGTGAAGTTTTCTTCTCCCCCTCCAACAAAACAGCATTCCTTAAAACACTTTCTATGATAAAAAAGAAATCCTTTTAGACTCTCTATACAATACAGAAGGTATAGCTGATATGAGACACAGGGAGCTTTGTTTTTCCTACATCAAGATGAAAGATAGGTAGAAGTAGAGCCGATACACCTGGAAATCTGACTTCTGAAAGATATTTATTGTCTTCTATAAATATCATTGTGATCTTCAGTTTTAAAGGCTTGCTACATCATCTGACAAATGTAGGCCTATTCATAAGTATATTAATTAGGCCTGTTATATCTTGTATGGGTTGTTTGAAAAGGGAAAACTTGTTTCCTTAAATATTTCTAAGCATTTATTCCATAAATATTGACACATACAAGCAGCTTTCCTTCTAAAAACTACAGCCAGTGGGATATGAACCTTATGAAGTTCAACAAGGCCAAGTGCAAGGTCCTGCACCTGGGTCAGGGCAATCCCAAGCACAAATACAGGCTGAGCGGAGAATGGATTGAGAGCAGCCCTGAGGAGAAGGACTTGAGGGTATTAGTGGATGAAATACTGAATATGAGCCAGCAGTGTGCGCTCACGGCCCGGAAAGCCAACTGCATTCCAGGCTGCATCAAAAGAAGTGTGGCTTGCAGGTTAAGGGAGGTGATTCTCCCCCTCTACTCCACTCCTATGAGACCCCATCTGGAGTACTGCGATCAGCTCTGGAGCCCCCAACACAAGAAGGACATGGGCCTGTTGGAGCGAGTCCAGAGTAGGACCACGAAGATGATCAGGGGACTGGAGAACCTTTCCTATGAAGACAGGCTGGGAGAGCTGGGGTTGTTCAGCCTGGAGAAGAGAAGGCTTCCAGGACACCATATAACAGTCTTCCAGTACCTAATAGGGGCCTACGAGAAAGCCTGGGAGGGACTTTTTACAAGGGCATGTAGTGATAGGACGAAGGGTAATGGCTCTGAACTGAAAGAGGGTAGATTCAGATTGGATGTAAGGAAGAAGTTCTTAACTGTGAGGGTGCTGAGGCACTGGAACACGTTTGCCCAGAGAAGCTGTGGATGCCCCATCCCTGGCAGTGTTCCAGGCCAGGCTGGATGGGGCTTTGAGGAACCTGGTCTGGTGGAAGAGGTGTCCTGCCCATGGGAGGGGGGTTGGAACTAGGTGATCTTTAAGGTCCCTTCCAACACAAACCATTCTATGATGAGTAAGAGGAATGTTGCCTCTATATCTTTTTTACCTCTAGGATAAAATAAGTAAGAACAAAACAAACTGGAGCTGGAGGTTGGGGTAAGGAGATTCTTCTTAAAATTATTTTTGTCCTTTCTCTAGTATCTCTTTTTCACTACACAAAACAGAGCAAATCTTGCTCTTAGAAATACTAATATTTAGATTATGCATACTTCTGTCGTATCTCTCCCCATTTAGTTTTGCAAAATAAAAAGTGAAATCCTACTGACAGTATGTGAAACATAGCATGCAGGTATATATATTTTTTTCATATAATTCATTCCCTCTAGGATGCAGGTGATATCTCAGCTTGAAGCACCATGAAGCACTTTTAATATTTTTAAGCAATATGCTGATTGAACTTATGTTTGCTCCAGAAGTATTCCTATTTAAGTCACGATAATACAACACAGAGTAGTATATTTTCTAAGAAAGTTAATTCTAACACAGCCAGTGCACAGGATGATGGGTTTTAAGAAAGCTCCACAAAATACATGGTTTAGAAAACCCCTCAAATAAAACCAATAACAGCACCATCACAACAGTATTGGTTTTCACTGATCAGATTCAAGAGAATACCTGATAATATTTTCACTGGAAGCGTACAATGAGCTATAAAACAGCACAGTGTAGTCTGACAGCTATACCATGCAATCATAAATGCAAATCTACCTAGTTTTTCCCTGACACCTCTCCTTTCCCCCACCTTCCAGTGACAGTAAGAAATTACCAAGAAATGCTGTTCTTTGTTATGCATCAAAAACATTATTAAATTACTGTGAAAGTGAAACAAATACACATCTCTGCTACGTACTTCACCTGTTTTTTCTAGTTTTAATCTACAATGCATTTGTCTAACCAAATTAAGTACTTAGCAATCCTAGCATTACATGTACAAGCATATTTCCTTCATATTTGTTTTCCATTTTATGATGCTTTAATTGTTCACAAGTAATAACATAGTTGATTAATTTTTATATTTGAGCTGCAATTATGCTTTGAAATCTAATTTGTAAGAACTGAGGTTGTACTTTACTACAAAAACCACAGACTTCTAAATTACAAAACAAATTATCCCCTGGTCCCTTCTCCCCACCACCACCCCCCCACACACACACCTCTTTAGCATTTGGAGAACGCTACCTCCAACTGATGTTTCTGCTGCACGAAAGTACAGACCCAAACCAACCTTAATACACTTGTGAGATGATAAAATACAACCACTGGCTGTGGCTCAAACAGAACCTTAATTACGGTTTAGAAACAGCCAATGCTTTTACATGCCAGAAAGTATAATTCTGTTTCTGCAGTGGTTACCTAAGACTAAGCACTTCCACTTCATTTTGTGCAGACTTGAGTCAATGAAGTCAAGTTTAACAAATATTTTTGCCCCAATTTTACAGCAATATAACTTCTGTATCCTTTCAAGATTTTGGACATACTAGCGTACAAGAAAGAATAAATGGGCACAGCTGGCACTTCTCTCTCTCTGCCCATTTGAATTAAATGGGCTTTCTCCTGAAGCTCTCAGTCCTGTACTTTAAAAGCATTCTCCTTCAGTGAAGTCTCACTGCAACTGTAAATTCTCATTATGCAAAACCGGGCATTGAGGTTAACAATGGAATTTAACATTGCCTTCCCAAATGCTGCAGTATGCTACAAGAACTGATTATTGAAACACAAATTTAACAACCACTATACAACATAAGTGCATATGAACTAACTTTACGCTTAGACTATCATAAAAATGGCTTTTCTGAAATAAGGAAAAAGACCAGACAGTAAGACCACAGCATTTGTTTTGAGGCTTCATTGTGCTGCCCCAAGATGAAGTTCTTTCAGCCCCTTGAACAAGTACCTGCTAAATAAAAACTTTAGATCTCCTTTAATACATGAAGCTGGCAGAGTAATGATGCTTGTTTTGAGTGTCTATGTTGGACATGAATTTAGGCTGGATGAAAATGAAGTCTGTTTTCCACAGGGAACTTTTTTTTTTTTTTTTTTTTAATCCCAAGTAAACGAGTGAGTCATTTTCCACATGCCCAGCTGTAACCCTGGCTCAGAAAGGCATTATGTCTGAGTGGCTTTATACAGTCATCCCAGCAGACGATGGATGTGCTCTACAGGGCTTAGGCAGCGCCATGTAGGATAATGGAAAACATAATATTATTAGAATAACGAACCCTGTGACTAATACTACAATTTAGAACAGCAACTCTTCAGATGTGGATCCCCAGATAAAATAATTGATTTTCAATTGCCTAAGCCTGTTCCAGTGGCTCAGCTCCCTAGAACTTCCCAACCGTCTCTGCCTGTATTGCCTACAGTAACCATCCTTTTCAAGGAACCAGGTAAGATTTTATTTATTTCAACTACATCTCCTTTTAGACTTGCTTCAGAGGTTAAGGTGTCTTGATATATATGTAATCATTCCCATTTCATCACACAATAAAAATCTCAGCACAAAATTCAAATTCAAACAAATGTCCTACCTAGTCATAGTTGTCTCTTATGGTTCATTGCTCTAATTACAATGCATATGCCAAGAATATTTTGCAATTATTACTCTAGGCCATTAGCTTAGAAGAGTTCTTGGTTGCTGAGTGTTAGGCTGCCATTTGGGGATTCGGTTGATATTGGTGCTCTGATTCTTACTTTTCTGTAATGTAAATCAGAAACTTCTAGACACTACAGTACACACAGGATAAAATTTCCACTTTCGAACCAAGTGCATCTTAAACACCTGCCTGTGTATACCTATCTCGGTGACAACTGGCATCTTTTCAAATAAGATCTCTAAAGACTGCAAAATTACTTATCTTGATGTATTCCTTTTTGGGAAATTTCTGGACAAGAAGGATGAGCAAATCAGATGACTACAGCTTCCACTGTTGCAGAAGTGTCCAGTGGAGAAAATGCGGATTCACAGAGAACAAAGAAAAGAAGGATGCATGGGAGTGTGCAGATTTTAATTTAATTTAGGAATAAAAAAATTGTCTCGGGTCCGATACATGAATGGATAATCTTACTCTGAAGGACATTCTTACTAGAGTGATGGCCAAAATCAGAAAGACATAACGGTATCATAAAGGTATATGAGTTTAGGGATGTGAATGGAACAAAGTGATCTTTTATTCTTGCTTCAGGCTAAACCAGAGCCATTTTCTAAATGTAACTGTGATTTGGTGACAATGTTTTTCTTATAATGACTTCAGGTCTATTTAAGAAATTGCAGTCATTGATGCAGTTATGTTGTCCATCGCTTGCTGCTGAAGCAGGGGAAATTTGTATTCCAGATGACTATAATTGCATTGTCCTTAGTTTGTACAGTCTAATGCTTTAAGTCAGCTTTGGTCATACTCTCTGCCAATTTAAATTACAATAATTATTTTGATTCCAAAAGTTCTATATGAGTTTTCACCATTTGGAGCTCAGACACGCTACTTTTCAACAGAGCTGTGTTATCCCTACACATTTTTATTCCCTGAATTTTCTTTTATTAATAAAGATTAGCCACACAACGATACAACACACTGGTCTGATTTTGAAATTACAACAACTATCTCAACTTGGAAATGCCATAGTGTTCTTGATCCTCCATGCTTTGATTCATTAAGAACCTTGCTTAACATTCCATCCCTATATCTTTTCATGAAATGCCATTAAGTTCAGTCACATCAGTAATACTTTAAGGACAATGATTGAAACACACACAGTCAATTGTCCATTAGAAACCAAGTCTCTTCTCAGAGTAAAGAGGAAGCTTTCCAAACAATGACCATACTTGCAAAGGATCGGAGCTTTCTTGGCAGGGCTATAGGTAAAATCTACATAACACCTTTCCTTCATAGGACAATTGCCATCATTCTTCTTCCTCCTGCATTACTCACCACCACACAGGAAAAGACAGGACTTGAACTACAAAATATTGAAAATATTAAGTGCTGTAATTGCAATTAGTTAGTGGCTCTCAAAAAACAGCTTATCCAATATTTGCAACTAAAGATCAAATTAAGCTGTACAGAACTTCTTAATCCTTTGGTTGCAAACAATTGCCTAAGGTATTTAAAATATTTATGTAGATTGTTTTCCTGTCAATCTTTCCTATAAATTGCTGGTTGCTGCGACTGAGAAGGAACATGAGAACTGACGATGTTCCCATTCTATAACGAGATACAAAGCTCCTTCCATAGTCGCTCTGCAGTGCAATTATATTTCCTTTGCACAACCATTATTTATTTTATAATTTTTTGTACAAAATCATTCTCATTTTCACAGTGGCCAGACACAGAGAAAAAAAATAGAAAAACCAGAGTCTGGTTTATTGTTTTGTTTTTCCTGAAAGCAATCTGAAAGAGGTTACCAATTTGAGCAGCCTAGACAAGAGGCAATGTCAGGTAGGAGTTTCAGCTAGTTAGGGTTAGGGAATAGCAGACAATAAAAGGAGTGTAAATATTATATTTTTCCTATTTTCTGAAATGTTTCCCATTTCAGAGAAGACATGAGTATAGCAAAATAACTCATTTTCCCATTACGTGCAAAAAGCAATACAGGATGTACAAGGAGACCATGGAATTGTTATGGCCATGGGCTACAGTTTGTTTCTCCTCTGTTTTATTGCAGAGGGACCGGGAATCAGAATAATCAAAAATGAGTTTTTAATCAAATGTAACAGCTTAGTAGTGCCTTTTGAACAAAGAGTTAATTTGTTGTTTGTTGCCCTGATTATGTTTTGGGTATTTATTAATTCTTTGCATAGTGATAGCCAGAGTTATATATTTTTAATATGCTCTTCTTGCCAGTACAAAGATTAATGATTCAAAAATCAAGCAGAAAATATTTTTTCAAAGAAATGTTTGCTTTTTCAAAAATAAAAACACCTTTGTTTCATTAAGCATAACTTTATCAAAGGAAACTGACATCTATTACTAAGATATATTGAGTTCAGCCCATGTTTCTTCAGAGACTTTTATATATCCTAGTTGAGCATAGGCATATGTAACACACAAAACCCACCTGGTCACTAGGGCCTAAAGTAAATCAAACATCCTACTATAATTTGGAAATTACCTTCCCAAACACATCTACTGTGATTTCCAGCCATTGCAGGTGGCCTATCACAGGAAAGGTAGGTCATGCTCCTCACCAGTAATACCTGCACCTGTCCCGTCCATTGAGACGGGCAGCATACACAACTAGCTTCCACAGGTCTGAGAAAGAGACAGTACACCAAAATTTCCTATTGTCTGAGACACATTAATGTGTTTTAGCCATCCTTAAATCTACCCAGAGAAGGAGCCACACACCCACCCACCAGCAAAGGCCCATAAAGCAGGGTCCTGCGAGGAGCGCGAGCGGCGGGGAGGAGGGACGGCTGTGTTCCTCAGGGATGCTGGGAGCAGATGTGGTCCAACACAGCAGAGGAAGCAGCCTGTGGAGAGCTCGGATGGGACCTGGACCCACGCACGCACACCCCATCATTCTGGCCTGCACGCTCAGGAGACTCAGGCCTGGCTGGCTCCCAGAGGAGGATCTCCAGTACCCATGCGTGTCGAGCAATTCCAGGAATGTATTTGGCCCTTGTGGAAACACATTTCATCCCTACTAGTCCAGGAAGTGATTTTAATGGTGCGTTTGACCACTGACAGCATAATCATATTGTTCATATTTACTCAAACTACCTGCTTTCAAGAAATGGATATGAATTCTACCTCCTCTACCTCTTACCTATCACTAAAATGTTATGGTAGAAAGTATACTGTAATTCAGCTGATGTGTCTTCTATTTTTCAGCTGAACTGGAACCACAGCTTTCAAACCAATGTCATTCCAGAGCAACACTGGTCATCCCTATACTCTCCATATTACCCAAAGAGTGACACATGCTTTCATAGAGCATTGTCCCAGATATCCAGGAAACTGAAACAGTTCAATCATCTTTTATCAGATTGTCCAAACAAGTCTGAAAAGTGCTCATTTTTCACATTACCGAAACACGCCTTATTGAATGGACTGTCAAAGCAGACACAAATCTTGCAGTGGGGTACCACCATCTGACAACCTGGCTGCACTAGAGACCAGAGTTCATGTGACCACTAAGGAGCACCAAAAATTACAGAGGTAAAATAACAACACTGTCAGTCTGAGGGAAAAAATGTCTTCCCTGAGTTTTATCAAAATACCAAAAAAAAATTAGAGGGGGAGAGAAAAAGGAAAAGAAAACCTGCAACTGAAATAAGTGAAGAGTAATATATTATCAGCTTGGTTTGAACTCCTTTTGAAAGGAATTAGGCAAGGCTGCAAGAGTGAGAAAGGATTACCAGTCTCTTCAGATGTAACAATTACATTTTTACAACTTGAAGATCTCAGAGAGAAAAAAGCTCCTACATTTTGGAATATACTCACTTCAGCTAGCAAGTATAAGATATATATGCACCAAAACCTTCCTAGATGTCAAACTGAGTATCTGTACTAAACAGTGCAGTACAGAATGGCATTAAAGCTGTAATTCTCCCACTTACGACCCCGTTTCCCATCAGTAAGCACCCAGCTAGTCACTGTGACTCCAAGGAGCCTTCTCATGTATTTGAACTCATGAATAAGAATCTTGCTCAGGTAAGTACAGTAGCAAGGTACAAGTTAAACAGCTTTGGCATGGACAGAATATTGAAAAGACTCATTACATAGTGATGAACCCATTCATGCATTTACCAGAAGAAAAATCTGACTTGATTCTTAAGAGTCCGAAGAACTGCCAAAGGATCTGTAGCGTTTAGAACCATAGAATCATAGAATAGTGTGGGTTGGAAGGGACCTTTAAAGGTCGTCTAGTCCAACCTTACTGTAACGAGCAGGGACATCTTCAACTAGATCAGGTTGCTCAGAGCCCCGTCCAACCTGACCTTGAATGTTTCCAGGGATGGGGTATCTACAGTCTCTCTGGGTAACCTGTTCCAGTGTTTCATGCTGATTGTAAAAAATTTCTTCCTTATATCTAGTCTGAATCTACCTTCTTTTAGGTGAAAACCATTAGCTCTTGTCCTATCATTTACCTAGGATCTTCATCTGGAAATTTCCCCTAAAGCTCAGGAAAATATTTCTGATATGGAAAACAGTTGGCAAATTACTGTGTCTGCTTCATGACAGAACAAGACTTGTAGCTCTAAAAACAATTTAACAGCAAATAATATCTTTCCAAAAAAACCACCACCAACAAAAAAAGTCAAACCCAGAAATGTGACGGCAGCTGAAGTACAAATGTACACAATAGCTTTAAATTGGCCAGCTCAGAGGCCTACGTGTTGCCATCGCTACTCCGAACTGCAGGGCAGTTCTACCCAAGTAGGGTATGAAGTACATAAGCACCTGCTTAACTATATTCCATAAAGTAAAATGATGCACCTGAATTTCACTACTTTTTTCAAGCACTAGTAGCACATGAATAGTTTTCTGTATTTACACATGAACACAACGGAGCAGCAGAACATTGTCTGCTCAGACACACGTGTGTCTGAGAAACTTCTTTTTCCACACTGCCCCTTGTAGCATTAGCTTTCAGCTGACAGTCTGGCCAGAGAAGCTGAAGGTAAGTTGTTTTCAAGCATAACACCCAGTTCAATGGGCCATGCCTCCTTTCTCATGCTCCCTTGTAAGAACTTGATTGAAATGGAAGGGAAGATTACTCATGTCACTGCTCTGTCCTGGCAGCCGATTTATTTATATTTGAATTCAGATAAAGGACTAAAATTAGGACTATGCAAAGAGAATGCACTGTTCAAAATGTTCAAATTGTTTTAGCATCTGGGCATCTTCAAGAGCAACTGACTCACTTATCACTACAGCAACACAAAGAGGCCTTGATAACTTAAACTGTTAAGACAACATGAAGGTTTTAAGTCTTGTATTTCTAGAAAATATAACAAAGTTAATGCAAAATCCTAGACAAAGTGGAGGGCCCAGAGGAGTAAGGGAGAGGTCATATTTCTTGTTTTTCATCCTGACCTCACACTGACATTCAGACTATATATTTTCTCTGCATCACAGTCTGTTATGGAGTGGAATGACAAAAGCTACAAAGGGGTGCTCTTGCTCTTGCCAGCTGAGTACTGAAAGCGTGCTTTGCCAAGTGCAGAAAACAAGCAGTCTTGTGCATTGTTCTCCTATAAAAAACAGAGAAATTCCTCTGTTCCAAAATGCATATTTATAGAAGAGCAGCAAACCCTTTTTGTACTTTACCAGCCTTCAAGGCAACACAGAATAATGGCCAAAGCACATAGCAAGGACTTCCTCTTCCTTCTGCAGGTGCTATAGCTTCACCAAACAGATTCCTTCATGCTTCTTATGACAGGGGTGTCACTCCCAGGCTGCTAAAGATAGGATGTTTGCTTGGCCAGAGCCTTTTCTGCTTATTTTGTGGCTATCACATTACTCAGCCAAGTGCATTCCTTCTGAATGAACGAGGATTTTGCCCAGTGCACAAGCACACAAGAGTTAGCAATTACCTAGATATCGCTGAGGAATTCCTGATGAAATGTTTTAAACTTCCAAGAAAAAATACAGGGGAAAAAAATTGGCCTTTTTTTCCTCCAATCCTGATAACACCTAATCACTGACACTTCAAAGAAGCATTAAGCTTTGCTGTTACAACTTCTGGCACGATTCTTTAGAGCTTACAATAAAATTACAGTAAGCAAATACAGTACATTATTTAAAGCTACTAAACAGTTTCCTTCTAAAACAAAATAACATAATCAGTCAAATATTAGGCAATTCACATTAAAGGCTTTTTTTTTCCCCTGCCCAGACTTCACGGTTTCTTGTGTCCTGATGGTCCTGGATATAATTCCACTGTGGTTTACAGTATAATTATTTTTAGTTTTTTGTAACTGTTTAGCATCTTTTTATCATTAATATGTATTTTATCTGTTTTGGATTATACATGTAGTAATCGAAAACCCTTATGTAGTTTACAAAGCATTAGTTATTCTAAACATACTCTGTCTGAGGCCCTGAAGGCAGCAACTTCTCTTTACAAGACAGCAATGGCTGGCCACTGCGTAAGCCCTCTGCGATATGCACAATTTTGGGAGGTATAAATCAAAACCATTCAGGTACAAAAGATAAGCATAAAAATCAAATCATCAGTGTTATTTTCCATAGAGGTACTTACTAATATGAATAATTATAATTCACCTGTGCAGATCAGCCCTGCACTCAAGTCAATGGAATTCAACATTTGCCAAGGGCTTCCTCTTGCTTGATGTTTACAATGGAGACAGATGACCTGGGAAATTTAGACACAGGATTGGGATCTGTGTTGCTTCCATTAAAACTGGATATGGGGAAAATGATCTACATGTAGAAAGCATAGGGTGAAATGAGAGAAGTGAAAGGTATGCTGATGTTTCACAATGCTTAAGGTTTTCTTGAAGCCGTATGCTTTCACACACCTACAATTACCTTGAAGGTTTCTACAATATTTACTGAATTCCCATTCTAACAACACGCAAAAGTTTTCCAGCAAGATGTTTCTGTATCATTTCCAATACACTTGTAAGAAAAGTTGGTTTAAAGATACTAATACAATTACACTGTTTCAAGTGAAGAAGTTAAAATGTATTTAATCTGCTTAAGAACAAGCTTGTTTCTTTTTGAAAGAATTCCAGAGCCACAAGTCATATTTTTAGATATGAAAACTGGAACAGTAGCAAGGGTTACAGCATGTTTCTGAGACCTCTGAGTACATAAGACAAGCATGATTTAAGTCTATGTGTTTAGAAGATATCACTAGTCAGGTTGTAATGAAAAAAAACCAAGCACACCAGAAAGCAGATTAATATACTTGCTACTACCAATAAGGTGTAGGAAAGAAAATCTAGGAGGCGGCATCACTCAGCTTCAAGCACACGCTAAACAGATACAAGAGTCTCCTGACTTTGAATTCATAAGGGGTTATGAAATGCTGAACTGCTGATAGTAGAGGAAAAAGCCAATCAAACAACAGCGCAGGCTTGCCTTTTAGTGGAGAGAAGACAAAAATGTACTATGCTGTTTGAACTAGTCACAAAAATTATTCTGGATTTCAGCACAGTATTTTGCAGCCCATTGCCTTTCCAATCTCTTGGTATTCTGAGCGCCATATGACTGAAACACTGGAACAATGAGATGCTAACAGTATTTCAAACATTAAGTCATTGTAATAACACCTAGATGATAGGCAATATACTATGTTAAATTTTAAGTACAGGTAGACTAGATGAAATGCATTTATCACCAGACTGAAAAAGATGCCACAGTCAGATACAAACTTAAGCTATAGATCTGTACCAAGATCACATCTCATCTAATCTCATCTAATCTAATCCACTAGTGATGTTTTGGAGTCTTGGTTTTTGGATTGTTGGTTTGGGTTTTTTTGGAGGGGGAGGGGGGTGGAAATGTTTTCATTTTCTCACAGTAATAGTTATGCAAGCTAGGACTTTATAGACAAGTTCAAAGCTAAATTTGTATATACCCAGAGAAGCGGAAAACTAAACATAAATGATAAGGACCAATAATGATGTCATATTATCCATTATCATGTTTTTAATTGCCTTCCCCACTTTAATATGCGCAGACTCCAAGTTTGTGTTGTGATAAAGCATTTACTACGCTTTCTTCCTTTTAACGAAAAAAAGGTCTTTTCATTCTCCAAGGACTCAGTTGTTAAGAAACGACCATCCTGCCTGGTATTGCAAGACAAATGTTACTGCACGTGCTGTGGTTATGAATCGCATCCAATGCAAGATATCAAATTACAGTCTATTTAATCAAATATAATTTCCTTGGAAGACCGCTACCACACTTTTGAAGATACCATCATACCTCATAAAACAGCAGCAAAAATACTGAAAAATACTGAAACATATCAGAGGAGCAGGGCATTTAGGAATTATGTTCTTTCTAAAAATCAACTACTGACTAGAAAAACTGTGTAAGAATGAAAGGACTATTTAAACAAAAAGAATTGCCTTATTAAGCCCGTTAAAAGTCAATTTCTCAGCATATAAATGCCCATTCCCTCTAGATACCTCATTACCAAAAGCCTTGGAAAAAAAAGGTAGGCTAATAACAAAACCAGTAGCCTAGCCTGAGGTCAGTTTCTGCTTTTGGAAATGCCAATGTAACCATTGATGAAACAGAAAGGAGGTATATATGCATATCCACAAGAAAGAATCTGGCCTGGTGTTTAAATTGCACTTGTAAAAGATCATGTTATTTGAATAACTCACTGTTTAGACACATCGGGCATTATTGTCTGTTCTTTTTTCCTTGTATCCACTGTCGGCTCTACAGGGGTAAGTACTACAGCAGCACATGAGACTATGGACTGGTATGAGTCTTCCCGGCAAACTGCAAAGATAGAAGAAATCTCAGTGTTAAAGAGTAAACTCAGTTTGTATTTTAAATGCTTAAAGAAAAAAAGAGTATAATCAAGTCATACTGTGATAAACAAAACCAGAAATGATTAATCAGACTTCACTGTGGTCACCTGCGATGAAAACTTCACTGTTTTTCACATTTCCTGAAGTGCTTGCTTGGCACTTTTTTTGCCATAGACTGATATCCCTGTCATCGTTCACTAAGTTTTACCTAGCACAAGATCTGATGTCAGTCTGCTCTAGCTCATTGGTGTCTCTGAGCCCTAAAAGGACGCATGTTTCCATGAATGACATCAGAATACGATGCAGTTCTTTTTCCTTTTTTATCGCAAACTGAAGATGAGACTGGAGATTATGGATGGTTTTCAGACAAACCTCCCACCTTCAAAAATTTCAGACTTTGTAAGAAAATAGATTTGAGAAAATCTGATTAGTGATTTTTTTTTCCTTCACCTGTTATGTCTCACTTTAATCAAAAAGGCCAAATCCAAATGCTCTAGGAGTGATATCTGATATATTGATTCATGCTTTCCCTCAATACAAATTATCTATGTATTACTGTGCTGGATGATATGACTTAGACTATATTTAGAGCTAGAAGAAAGATCATGTATTTCAGTTGAGCATGTGGCTCAATTAGCACTAATAAATGAATACGCAAAAGTTCCAGACGTCCAAACAGACAACTATATTTGTTAAAATTTATACATATTCTAAATTCTAAATTTCAAGTGTCACTAGTAATTTAGCACCTAGCATTCACCACTCCTATTGAGTTTGAAGATATAGATTTTCTTTACAGCCAAGGTGTACCTCTATGAGACAAATAACAGCTAGAATTAGGAGTTGGTTGTATTGAATAAAGCACAGCAGCTTCTTATATTATACATTTATGGTACTATTATATATAAACAAGAAGAAATGTGGTTACCTATCTTTTAAGCAGAAAGTCACACAGTATTTTTTATGAATAACAGAGAACTATTTTATAGAGTGTACACATGCACGTACACAGCCAATAACATAGCCTGTAAAAGAAGGATGACCATGACAAATTCTCAGCAATTCAAAACCAGAAAGAACCTGTTTTACAAGTACACACATTTATGCAAGATTGTGACAGGTGGGAACATTGAACTGTGGCATTTATATATTAACGGAAAATTTGTTTCTAAAGACTTTCCTACCTTCCATCATTCACAATCGTGCTTCTTTATTGCCCACAGACAACATACCTTCTGCATAGTCTATGCTCCCCTTACAAAAGAAGCAACACTGGAGTAAAACTTCACCCATATTGCCTTGACTGGGTCAAGAACTAACTGTGGCGTTTTACCCTGAGCACTCAAATTATATCCAGCATGAATTCAGCGCAGATCAACAAGATAGACTGCATGCCCGACGAACACCTTGGAGTGATAACTGGTGCTTTAAGGCAGCTAGAGAGTAGATTGTAAGGAATAGGTCAGAACGGGGTCAGATATTTCTACAAAGGTCGGAAAAGTGCAAAGGTCTTTTTGTTTTCAGAGCAATTCTGAGCCATTCAGCAAGCCGCACAAATGGCCAGAGCACAGGCAAATTCTGGCAGGAAGAAAACCTGTTTGCAGAGTACACGTAATTATGTTGAATGCATTTGATGTTCTCCAGCATTGCTTATGCTTATAATTTTAAATATTAATGTGCATGTTGCACTAAGTGACTAAGACACAGAAGATGACGAGTACTGAAACCTTACCTTTATTTTTTTTTTGGAACCAGCACTACTCAAAACTTTGTCACTACCATAGACACCCATCTCCAAAACATGGACATACCCAAAGAGAACTTGCTATATTGCCTACATGTATGCAAGTACGATATGCATTATAGCTTCATGCATAACAAATTAAGGAGGCAACAAATGCAAAATACATTGAACTAAAGGGACTACATGAGAAAAAGAGAATTTTAGGTGATTTTTATCCTACTATGTTACATGCAGCCAGCAGACCACCTACTAGCAAGGTGCTGTTTGGTAGGCACCAAGTAATGTACAAAATAGTATCTTCTCATTACAACCAGTGACTGAATAAGTCCAAATAAGAACATTTATGTCTATTTGACTCTTGATTTACAGTAAAAAAAAAATTTAAAAGATAGGTTTGTCAAAGGGTGATACTAATATTCAGTACCTGAATTTTAACCTGAAATGATGACAAAAAAAAGGAGAGTAAAGGATGAAGCAAATACTTATTTTCCTTTAAAAGACCTGTGGTACCACTTGAATATCTAGTTATTACTTTAGAACTTGTAAAACATCCGGTGACTATGGAAGCACCACAGGGTAGGATTTTCCCTAGATCAGCCACTGTCTGTCAGGGCAGTTACAAAGAAAGATAAAATAGGAAACCACAACTAACAAAGAAGACACTGCTAGTCTCCTACCCTTTATAGAAATTTCACGAATGAATAAAACTGTGAAATTGCTTTTGTTTAATAATTAATGCTATATAGGAGTTGTATAATCCCCTAATTTACAGATGAAGACAAACCCAGTGGTCACCCAGTGATCTGAGCCCACGGAATTTATTATCCTCCCATTCTAGACAGCGATACTCTTTGGTCTGGCTTTTGAAAACCACTACAATTCCTCCTTTTTATCTCAAGTCTCTGTGCACACAGTCATAAGTCATTATGGGACAGTATAATTAACTAAAATGTCATGAAATAGCAACAGCACAGCAGCAAGTAATTTTCACCTACTGGAGTGCATTCTCTTATTACCTGTTCATAACTTGCATTAAAATAATGAGAAAGCGCTTGAATGTGGACTCTCAACTTTAATATTGATGGGGATGGACACTGTTTTACTTAAGGAGACTGTTTTCATTTTACACTTCAAACTTCTCTTAAGTGTAGCTTCTTTTCTACACCTTCATTTTTTATCTACAAGTGGCTTACATTACCTCCAAAGAAGCCCATTAGTGATGTCCACATTTCATACTCTTCATGAATCCAAATCTCTTAGATCCTCAAAATATTAAAAACTTCAGAATATCAAACAATTACACAAAGGGATTACCTCCTTTTACCATAAATCCTCTTGTGTCCAACTTGCACTTTAATAGCCAGCAAGAACTTTACAAATTTAGCCTTACCACATGAATTGGTAAGGAAAATGGAGAAAAGCAGATTTTTCAATCATCTGAGTTGGTGTTTGAAAAAGCCATCAACGTAAACAGCTGCCCCAGCATATTACATTACTCCTGATGTGAGTGTGCAAGTTAATTCCACGCTCACCACCCTCTGGGCGCAGCCATTCAGCCAGTTTTCAATCCACCTCATTCTCTGCTCATCCAGCCCATACATCAACAGCTTGTCTATGAGGATCTTGCGGAACAGTGTTGAAAGCCTTACTGAAGTCATGGTACACAATATCCACTGCTCCAGTACAGAAACCAATAAAGAAAATTCTCCCATCTATCTGCTACATTTTTACAATGGCACACAAACATTAAGTACATGTTGTAGGTAGAGGTTCATTATCACACTTGCTGTTGCATACCTCTGAAGTGTGGAAAAAACTGCACAAGGTATCGACATCAAGCGAAACAATCAGCTAATTTTATACTACCTGTAACAATTTCTTTAAGTTTAAGAGACTAATATTTAGTATCTCTGAATGTGTTATACACTGAGTACCTTCTGAAAAAATCAGTAATTTGCATGCAAGTGAGATGGTATTTTTCAGTACCATCGCTTCTCCTTTATTCACAATTCAACCATTATGTGAATCAGCTAATAATCGTAGTGAAATAATACAATTGGAGGAACATCTTTACTATGTATTATCATTAAAGAAACATTTTTTTTAAGTGAAATAAAAGATACTACATACCAACTACAAGTCATATAAAGGACAACTCTACAAAAAGAGAAAACAAACAGTCTAACTTCATATAATACTATTATAAAAGACCTGTACTGCTTTTGAAGTTCCATGATTTCTCCTCAGATTCTTCGATTTATACTTTAATGATGCATACAGTTTGTTTTCATCCATTGCCAAGTATTTTAAAAGTACCCCATATGTTTATCACTAGGAGTGCTGGCTTGGATTTACTCTAGTTAGTTTAAGCAGTCTCAGAACATCACTCACTATCAAAAAAGATCTCTACAACTGGAGAAGAAAAAAAGGTAGCTTTTTTTTTTCCTTTGCTGTTTCTTTCAAGAACAATAAGAATGACTAATTAAACAGTTTTCTTCTACTGTGAACCAACCAGTAAAAAATTTTTAATTCCCTAAATAGTAGGACAGTAGAAAGCCTTCAACAGCTACTGAATAGAATGTATCTCTCTGGAGAATAAAAAGACTTTTAAGCTCTAGGGGTGTCACGGTGTCACTTACAGCATCTATTTCAAACACTGTTAATTGTACACATTTTTTTTCCCTTCTCTTTTTTTTTTTTTTTAAATAGAGGAGAGAGAAAATCTGGTTATCACCACTCGCTATCAAAAAAAAAGTCTCCCTTGACACAAGATGCAAAAGATAGTTAGATGAAATCAGCAGCAAGTACTACCTGCTTAGAGAAAACAGAAGGGAAATGTTCACATGCAGTGTGCAATGAAGCATAACAGATTTACAACACAGGAGACAAAAAACAGTGAAGTATTTCTGGATTTAAAAAAGCTGGGCACTTATTGTGACAATTCAAAGCATTTACATTTGTGCCTGTAAAGTTTAAAATAATCAGCTCTCATCATTCAAGAGACAGAACAAGTCCGGAAACAACTGCTGTTTTATACCAAAAAACCTTCTGCTTTGGTAAAAAACTAAGCTACCAGCCAGGAGCATGGAAGGTGCTAAATACCTTCCCATGAAATAGCTGTCAACTGCCATTGTAGCAGACAAGGGACTGAAGCACGGGGGAGCGAGGTTTGGATCCCAAGTATCCAATCGTACATTCCTTTTGCTACTCTAGGCCAGAAGATATGTTTTAATTACTCCAGAGAACCAATTTTCAGTGCAGGCATTTACATTTTGGCACACCAGTTCCTAAACGTGGCTCTGCCATGACGAGGCTCAGGAAATAAGCCACCCTCTGAGGTGCTCTGAACAAAGGACGAGGAAGAACTACAAGACATGCAACCCATATGCAGGTTCTTCAGATAAGGGAAACACAGGACAAAGCTGTTCCACGTGAGAAAGATTTTGCTAAATAAAAAAAAAAAGATTTAAAAAAAAAAAAAACCAACCCAAAAGCCAAACAAACAAACAAAAAGGAATGTAGGGTCTACTGTAAATTTCTTTAGTGATTAGTCTAGTTTTGAGGACAAGTGAAAAGCTGCGGAAAGAAAAAGGAGCATTTAAAACATGTAACTCCAGCTATTTTCCCAGGAAAGCTGCTGACACTAGAAATAGTTTATAAGAGAGGATCTTGAAATCTAGTCTATTAATTCAGGTATCTCCAGTAAGAACTGTGGTTAATCACCATGCTAATCCCTTCCTCATCACACAGACATGTCCTCTGATATTCTTGGTCCATTAAGCGAGCTCAGAAAAGAACCACTGTTCAGACCCGTCTTCATCAACCCCAAACACTACTTGCATGAAACACTTCAGCAAAACCAAGTGCATGATTTCAGTTCCATGCCCTCTTTCGCAGCCCCAGAAACACAACAACGTCTCTTAATACCTTGTTATTAAAACTCTAAAGCCCAAGGAGACTTTCGGTCTCTTTAAAGCAACACAAAAGGTCAAGGTACTTTGCCCATCTACTTAAAAAAAAGCCTAATATTAAAAAATAATAATAATTTTAAAAGCCTAATTTTTGTGGTGCTTGATTCTAAATTTGATGGTGATCTTTCAGGGAAAAAAGGAAACTAAATGGATCTCTATTTTTTTATTAGTTCAACAGTTATTCTAGGGCCTCTTGTCCCTCAGAAACAGCTACATTTCACAATATTGGCCAAATGAATACTTAAGAGAATGAGACTATATGCTTACAGTCCCCAAAGGGTTTGCTGTAATAATTCTGTAATAAAACCACAGGCCCAATTCTTAAACACAGCACAGTCACAATCAGAAATTTTTTAATAGCAACAATTACAGCCCCATTACGGGCAAATGAATTACTTTCTATCAGGTTCTTATGTTTCCTGACTCTTTTGTAGTATTTGTGAAGGCTGCACACACATATCTGCTTTGTGTTATCTACACTGCTACCCAATGGTGAAATAACACGGCGTTAAGCAGGAGCCAGGGAATTCTTCTAACACACCAGCAGTTCTGTAGTGATTATCTGCACCCTTGCTTTTGTACCCTAAGTTTGTTTGTTGTCACAAGCCACTGTGATAATATGGTAATAGCCACATGTGAAATTTTGGCCTACTGACTTGTACTCTATGTGTAAGATATTAAACTGTAAGAAGTAGCGAATGCTGCTTCTTTTAACAGTAATGCTTAATGGAGTGGTGCCATTACTGTTGATACTGAATGGAAGGGTATGCCTTAATCACCTAAGAATGCTAGACGGACTGCTAAAATAAACACCTGGATAACAGTGCCACTGGTGGCCCACTTCTTGCACATTTTCTGTTAAGTACAGCGTATTGACAAAACGACTGTAATTTGCTCTCTTGAGAAGGACGGGGCAGCACCTTAACCCCTGTTCAGTGTTCTCAAGTAGCCTCTCCCAACTTACAGTGAATTGCAGACTTTTTTAATCAGAGGGATTGTGTCTGTATTTGCTAATCCCTCATGGATTTTATGAATTTGTTCAGTTACTTCTGTTCTTGTGCGAACCTGTAGCATCCACAGCATCCTGTAGAGTTCCAAAGCTGACCTATAGGTTACATTAAGAAATAGGAATTAGTCCACTTTAAACTTGCTACCAGCTAGTTTCATTTGACTCCCCTAATTTTAGTATTGGAAAAGACAATGCACAGTTCCCCCTTCACTTTCCACTCAGGATTTTACAGACTTTTGGATGCTTTGCCAGTCATCTCTTTTACAGGCTGCAGAATCTGCTGTTGTTCCTATATAAAACCTGTTCTATATCTCTGGCCACCCTGCTAATCTCTCCACGAACAACCATTCCTTGTTGCAGCTCCTGCAATAATGGATCACTGTAGCGACACCAGGAGAAACTATAACTGCATTCACAGAAAATGAAATAGGTTAGTTTTTCAGCTGTAACTACTGTACACCTAAAACATTCTAAGTATATCTATTTATGCTTGAGGCTGCTTCTAAAATACTTTCTTATTCACAGTGAAAAGCAAATACTGTTCCAAGCAGCCTACACAGGAATTGAAAAAACAACCTTTAAATATAAAAGCCTATTCTATATCCAGTAGGTAGGTATTGCTTCTCAATATCAGAAAGCATTGGGTTTTTGTTAACATTAGGACTTTTAAAATAACAACTACCTTTCATTGGCTTTTGGCAACGCTATTCGTCAGGGTGATGTCACAGTCTTGTATTTTCAGCAGCATAGTCTGTGACTTGTTTTGTGAAATGGATGTGAATAAAAACCACGTGCATAAATGAGGGAAAGGTTGTGATGAAGGACTAATGATCTGAGCCTCAACAATATTTCTAATTCTGCCAAATTGCAGGAAGTTTCATAATTGAACGGTATGAATATCCATTAGAATAAAAAGTGGAGGCTTAGCCATTCCATCCAGGATGCATAGTAATAATCATCATGTGATCCAAATAAGTGTATTGGTTTATTCACAAAGAGGCTGAGAAGATAACTGGTTAATTTACCATAGAAAACAGCCGCAGGTGGGTTCCTGGGGCAAAGGAGGCTCACCCAGACCTCCTCTGCCAGTAGCATATCTACTGTTCTTGGCCTGTACATAACCTGAGCTCTCAGATCCCATGGTACTCCTGACTTCCCAACAGAGCCGCAAAGTGCGAGGCTGCCTGCAGGAGCTCTCGCCAGGAAATACGGAAGAAAAACACCACAATCCCAGGTATGGAAGAAAACGTAACGGCCAAAACCTCTGCTCCTCCATGAAGAATGCAAAAGGTATTACTGAAATTGCTAATTTCAGATGGAAGCATAAAGCCACCCCCACGTAATAGCCACAAGGTACCCAAAACTGGGAAACCCTCGTCTCTCCTCCTACGGGACATGGAGGAAATCCTAACAGGGATTTCACCAGCCACAAGAGCTAGCTACCTCCAAGTTCCCTTTTCAGCCAAGGGAAAAATAATAGTTTTAGTTCTGGTTTTGATCACGTTTGGGTTTATATTTAAGCTATGTGATGCCTTCAAGAAAAGGAGAGAAACAGGAGCAATTGTGACACTAGCATCTTAAAAGGAGGAATATAGAAAGACCTGCAGGGCATTTCTGTAGGCACAATACAAGCCCCTGAAGGAATGACTACTCTAACAACAATATCCTTGACTGTCACTCACCGCAAGTAAAACTGTCAAAACTCAATAGCAAGCATTTTCAGGAGCATAGTCTCTTGGCTTCAACTATTATTCTTGGCCTAGCTAAAATAAAGACTGACAGGCAAGCAAGATTAATTTATTGTTGTTTGTACTGAATGGCTGTAGTCACAAGAAATTAATTTAAACAATTAATACACAGATAAACCTCCAAAGCATAGTTTCCCAAGAGAAATTATTAAATAAAATCACAAAGTCAGCTCTCCTTGCAGCATCTAACAACAAAAGCTCACCAGGAAAATTATGTGAGGTATTTTTGTTTTGCAAGAGTACGAGGCTATTTGGCTTTCTGTTATAACCGTATTAGCACCCGCTAGCAGGAGCACGAAGTACAGCTGCCAGTAGAGCTGTATGTCTTCTCAGTCACAGAATGACAGCCTTTGTCAGCCTCAGTGATAAGCAACCCAGTGAGCAGTCCCTACAGCAGCACATTTGTCATAGCTATTCCTGACTCATTCCTTCTTTCACAGAAGTCACTCATATACCATGTATTAGAAATTTACACCGGACATTGAAACGATTAGAGGATCCATAACAAAAATGTCCTCCCTATCTTTTCTTGAGGAACACATCTTTCATATTTTTTATAAAATGCAAACAATATATTTCACACCTGTGCCCTCTCTAGGGTGAGTGGTTTCTTTTTTTTCTTTTTTTTCTTTTTTTTTGTAAACTCTTGAGGCAATTTTGCTGTCATTGGTTTTGTTTAGTGATTAAAACTGCCTCAATTCTGGAACCTTGCTTAGTTAATAACTCCAATATTTGCACATCTCCCTTGAGAAACTTCAAGATCACTATGTGCTTAACTGGTATTGAGGTTTTGTTTTGTTTCTCTTAGGGCTAAAATTGTCTAAATTGTATAAAAATCACTTTTCTGGTACTATTTAATAAATCTAACAACAACACATACCAAATAAAATCAATCTCTTTGGAAAATAAAAATAAACATATATTGGGGAAAGTCAATTCCACCTTATTCTTCAGACTGTGTCTGGAGTGGTTACAGACCTTTCCCGGGCTAAGTTGCAGCCTGGCCCTCACACTCATACAGGATCCTACAGGAAAGCAAATTCAACTCAAATGTCTCTGCAGTCACTTAACAATCTTGCGTACCAGCATGCGTAAGCAAACAGCTGGCTACTACTCCAGCTGACTGCTCCAGTGTAACTGCAAAGCAGCGGAGAATTGAGGACAGCGGGTAGAGCATCACCCACAGTCTTACCACTCGGTATCTCATCAGCGAAGGGACAGGCCAGCAGCATTATGATCATCTATTGATATACCTCTGAACCAATAGGGGAAATGAAAGGCTTTAAGGAGCAGCAGGTTAAATCCTGGGATGAGACAGAATACACCAATCCTGGGATGAGACAGAATACACCACACCTTCCTTCTGTGGGCATCTATGGCTAGGCACCACTTAAGCCTGTGCGTGAAGGAAGAGCACTCGTACACTCGCAGGATTGGAAAGTGAAGGCTCTTCACTGGCATGTTGTGACAGCAAGCAAAAGACGGACTCCAGAAGACAACCAGAGTAAGAAATTCCTAGGCTGCTCACACAGCTTTTCGTGCAATACCAGGGAAATGGCGTTCACAAGTTAGCTAGGTGACAAGAAAGTTCAGCGGCAGCCGCAGAAAGACAAAGGTAGGAAGTCTTCTGTGCCACGAAGAAAATGTGGGAACAGAGTATGACTGTCTGTCCATATGTCACGCCTGCACTTTTAAAATTCTGCCCATTTACAGCTTCCAGATTTTGCTGAGCTTTGTGTTTGTTGCATATAATTTACTAGATTTCAAGGTCAAATGAAACTATTGTGGTCATCTGATCTGACACATGGCACATGTACATGCTGTGGCTCTTCCAGAAGTTTAATACCACAGTCCTGATGCAAAACTTTGAAGAGTAGAGGTCACTGCTATGCTAGGTTCATAAGCAATCTGCTGAGTTCTTCCAATAAATGGTCAAAATAACAGCATAATTTTTCCAATTGATTTTCAGAAGTGCAGATTGCTAGCCAAACATCTATGCTGCAGATAAAGCATATGCCAAGTAAAATATATGTATCTGTCTGAAACATAATAAAACAACTGATCATTACGCTGACACCTTTTCACACTTCCTCTAAAAGTCTCAAATATTCTAAAAAATCACTAAGGTTTGAAATCTAACCAAGTTTGAGGGCAATGTATTCTACTTTAGAGAAAAATAAATTGAAACAGAAATAGATTATGCTTTGCAAAAAGGGTCAGGGTCAAAATGACAGGCAGGTCAAGCAAGCTGAGCGGTCTTGAAAAGACATTAAACTGGATGATTCTAACAAACAGTTCTTGAACAGAGCCCAGTGCAGGATTATAACCCTAGAAACAAAGAATGCAGACTATCACTACACCGCTGAAGTGGAGTTTTGGTTCACAGCAAACCAGGAACTCAATGTGCTGCCTCTGCAAAAATGTCCAACACAAACCTTGGCTGTACAAATATGAAACTGGTGACTCTGGAGTCACTGAAGGCAGGCTCAACTCAGTTACCATCTCACCTTCTCAAAAAGATGACTGAAGGGTGTGTTCATTATGCTGTATGTGATCCTGTATAGGAGAAATCCCAGACCTCCCTCAATAACCAGAGAAAGGTATAGTAGAAGTCAAACTGTAGCTTTAAGAGCAATTAAGCTATTGAGAATAAAAAAAATCCCAAACTTAAAATTGGTGGTTGTCTGTCTTTAGACATGTTTAAAATAAGATCAACACCTTTCTGAAAGATGTGTGTTAGTCAACTATGTATTTTAAGGTTCATTGCAAGCATAACTATGCAAAGGATAATCACTTTGCTATTTAGGAGACCAGTCTTGATGAATTGAGGCCCCTATCTAACTGTGAAAGTCACAAAAGTTGGTTGCTCAAGGTCACACTACGAGGGTGCAACATAGACACTTCAGTTATCCTGACCTGTAAACCAGTGTTTTTAATTATACGAGCAGTCATGGCAAGCGAAATAACACTAGCATGTACAGAGGTATTTTGGAGGCTGTTTTCCTTAAGAAAGTTATCTAAATAATTTTCCTTTTCCTGTAATTTTCAAATCCAATACTGACATTTACACTGCAGCCCCACAAAGCTCAACAGAGTAAAAAAAAGAATCATGTATCAGAAAATGAGATATAAAACTACATGGGTTTAATTTCTTCCAAAAATATTTTCCTCTGCATAGGTCATAATGCTGCAAAACATGCAGATGTCTGTTAACTGTCCACGTGCTTGGCACCCATATGTAAATATGCCTGAAAAACTTCAGAGCAAGCTACCACAGGACAATGAAGTACCATGCGGATAGACCAGTATTGGAAGCAGAATAGCCAGACTTCAGTGGTCTCCAGCCAGGCCTGTATTAGATGTGGTCTAAGCTCGTTAAACATCAGAAAACTGACCAATGAGGAGTAATTCAAACTCCTAACATGACTGTCCTGGTTTCAGCTGGGATAGAGTTAATTTTCTTCCTAGTAGCTGGTACAGTGCTATGTTTTGGGTTCAGTAGCAGAAGAATGTTGATAACACCCTGATGTTTTCAGTTGTTGCTAAGTGGTGTTTAGACTAAGTCAAAGATTTTTCACCTTCTCATGCCCAGCCAGCAGGAAGGCTGGAGGGGCACAAGAAGTTGGCACAGGACACAGCCAGGGCAGCTGACCCAAAGTGGCCAAAGGCGTATTCCATACCATGTGATGTCATGCCCAGTATATAAACTGGGGGGAGTTGAGCAGGGAGGGATCACTGATCGGCAAGTAACTGGGCATCATCGGTCAGCGAGTGGTAAGCAATTGCATTGTGCATCACTTGTTTTGTATATTCCAATCCTTTTATTATTGTTGTCATTTTATTACTGTTATTATTATTATTAGTTTCTTCCTTTCTGTTCTACTTAAACTGTTCTCATCTCAACCCACAAGTTTTACTTTCTTTCAATCCTCTCCCCCATCCCACTGGGGGGGTGTGGTAAGTGAGTGGCTGTGCGGTGCTTAGTTACCAGCCACGGTTAAACTACGACAATGATTAAAATAAAAATCTAATTTACAAAGGAATTCAGTTGCTTCTCTGCTTGTTTCGTGTTACGCGTGAAGCTCTTCACAGAACGCAGTGATACAAACGTACGAAGCAATGCAACATATAAACCCAAGCCATTACAAATTCATCAGGGTCTGTTCAGATTCTACCAGTCATAACAACTGCAAAGCAAAGAATTAATAAATAAGTCACTTTTCTTCTATTGGCAACCAACGATTTGGAGACTAGATAACAAGAAAATATACATTTGCATATTACCTCTCTAACTCGATTTGAGCACCTTTCCTCTGGTTTTGGCTCTAAAAAGGGAAGAGTGCCATTTAGTGGTCAGGTACATTTACTGCATCTTTTGAACGGAATGCAAGACTGTACGCTGGTAATATTAGTAAGGGAACTGCAAATGCCCAGTGATGGCACAGTTATTAATACTGTTGTTTTTACTTGATGAAATACTGTAAATGTTTTTTGGAGAGGAAGGATGATGTTTTATTTAAAGCATGATTGATTTGGAACCTGCACTGAATCTTTTTGTGCCTCATCTCACCTAATAGCAAAGAACCACATGCTCTTTCTCCTGCACTCCACCAGGTGATAATCTAGGCAATACATTTTATGAATACAGAAGAGGATCCAGGGAAATTCTGTAGATGCTGGCAGGAAGATAACTTGAAAACCTGTTCCAGAGAAAAAGTCATTATGTTCTAAAACAGCAGAAGATGCAGAGGAAATAGGAGTAAAACACACATTACTGATTTTCACAGGATAACTCTCCAGCTGAAGATAAAAAGTAAATGGCCAAATTCACTTGGAGCTTTCTGTGGATTCATCAACCTCAGGATTTCTGAACCTAAGGTGAACTGGTTAAATAGAAGCAAAAAGAGGAAAGCTCAATTCTCAGATTGCACCATTTGTCAAAGAAGATAAAGAGTGTTCATGAATATGGAAGACTGGTTGTGCATCTGTGAATCCAGCAAAATCTGGCCTAATGACTATTTAAATAGTGAGAACACATTCACAGCCCCACGTTCCATCTTCCCTTGGGAAATCTTCGATCTTTACTTCAGATGTCATGCCAGAGGCATCCAAGGAACCAGTCAAGTACAACAGATCCTTTTGAAAGCTAGCGGAGTGAGAATGGACCAGATTTCTAGAGGTACCTAAAAATGAAGATGAACCACTTTTTTTCTAATCCACAGTCATTCTGGAGACATCTTTTACCTACAACTAAATATCAGGGAATCTGGCCTTATATAAAATCAGCTATGTCCATCAGTGTCCACCGTTTGTTTCCAAGGGAAAATACTCCCCTTTACTACATATTTATGTAGCTTGCTCCTAAAGGATGGCACACAAAAACACCAGATGCACACATAAATCCAGGCTCTAGAAAAACTGTAACCTACATAATGAAGCTGGATAAATCAGCTCCCAAGTTTCTAAAATGTAGCGCACGTAATGGCACTGCTCCATTCTCATTCAAATGTCAACAGCCATCACCTCGACAACCTAATTTAAAATCCTAGCACTCACTGGAAGGAGTCCCACCTAACTTCAAGAATACTCTAGACACCAGGGCACAAAGGTTATCCTTGTCTCTTCGAAGGGAGGGTGACTAATGCGATCTTTGGTACGCAGAGCATTTACTTGTATTTTGGAGTGCATGACCACCGATTCTGGAACATCCTTCCAACTAGTTCTTTAAGCCGCTGTGTACGAGGCAATTTACTTCACTCTCTAGTGAACAATTATGCTCTTAGCTGATTGGAATTTAAGAGCAGGCCTAAGATTAACACTTGACATTTGTTGAAAGCCCTCCAATTTAAAAACAAGAATTATTTGGAAGTTACCCAATATTTTAAATATCATATGTATTAATCAAAATAAAACTTCACTTCTGATAAAATCTTAAATATGAATGTTATGTACTTAATTTAATCTACAGTTAAGATAATATTCAAAACATAAAGATCCAAAAATTGAAGGAAACATACTTAGCACATCATCCTCCTTAAATACCTCTCCTAATTGTCCTATATGATTAATTTGTATCCATCAGTGGCATTTGAACTAGCTAGATGCTTTATATACTCAAAAGCATAAAAAAGCTGGAAAATCAGCTATCTAAAATAACATTGTTGCATTTGAAAGTGTAGCTCCTGTTTCAGTCAAAATATAGTTTTATAGCTCTGCAATAAATATATATAAAACAAGACCACTCAGATGTGAGATGCCATGCATAAAACGTGCTAAAGTTACTGTGCTTAGGCCATCAGCACCCATTTAGATTTAGAAAGCAGGCAATGCATTTTCTACTCAACAAAAATTTCTCACTGTATGCTTTTAGTTTTCTTTCATATGTTCGGTTTCTCTTTATTATCTTTGGTTTCAGAGGTACTGTCTAGTGTAACAACATAAAGCATAAAATACTGTTATGAGATAGCTGCAGTCCCCTGGGATTAAACACTTGACCAAGGTTTCATTTGACTACCATTCCCTGTCTGCCTCTGTACAACTGTACAAGCAATGTGGATAGTAATGATTTTATACAGAACTGCTACCCGCAGATGAAAAATGCTATGAAAGAGCAATACATTAAAATTTGATATTGATACTACTTCTGAATTCTGAGCATCTATTTTTATTTTTAGATCTACTAATGGGTTTGTTGCTGAAATCTGTTTTTAATATGAAGTAATACATTAAACATTTTGCAACCTGTCAATGCCAGACAGCAGAGAGACTGTTCAATCTAACTAGCAAATGATTCCCAGAGCTGTACTGTCAGTATTAATGATGTCAGGCCACAAACATGAAAGAAAGGAATGATTACTTACTTTACAGAACCATGATTCCTTCTGATAGAGTAGGAAGCAAAGATGGCACAGTAAGGTATGGTTCACTGCAGCTTCAGATAGGATATACACAGCCCCCTGGTGCTTCCCAAGGAAGATTAAGAATGACAGAAGGACCAACACTCCTCCTCAGTCCCTTGAAATTCAATGATGTAACAAGTAGCTAAAGACTGAAAACTAAGTTTCAGAGTCAAGATGATTGTGGGATCAAGGTTGACCATGAAGATCTCCAAGACATACATTTACTGTGCGGTACATGAAACTTTCCTTCCTTAGATAACTACTTTAACTATTGTATTTATAAAAGCAGTGAACAAGTGGTGTCTTTTCAAGACAGTGGAAGAAAGGATTTCTGGCTGTATAAGTCAGAAATAACAGCCCTCAGCTTGGTGTCTGACCTAGCAGCTAAAACCTAAGGGGCAGGAAGTTTTAACCAGTTCTGGGGGTCAAGCTTATGTTACTATCTGTGATTTTCTGATGTTGGCATAGTCCTGAAGGAGACAGAGGAGGTAGCTTGTCTTCTAGTTGCAAGAACATGTTGAGAGCAAGAGAAATGTTAGTAAACCAGAAAGAAACTGTGAGATAACATATGGTCTCCACTTCAGCAGTCCTTGTGCAGAAACAGCTTAATGTTAAAACCAACCAGTTATGCCTCTAAATAATAAGGAAATGCATTGAAAAGGTGTATACAAAGCGTATAAAAAATAAAACCTTAGGTAAAGTCCAGGATACAGCTAATGCGCCCAGTAGCTGTTCTCAGTAGGAGTTTCCCCCACCTAAGTTAAAGACTATGACATGAAGATGTGGAGCCAGCTGTGGAGGTTAGCAGTGATGAGGTCCTTCTGCTGATGTACAGAGGGCTGTACAGTCAATTACAACACGCATTAGCCCTGTTGTCTCTTCCTCAGTTATGGAATATCTAACATCATGAATATAAAGAGAATGAAGAAATATTTCTAAATAAACTAATCAAAACCTGTTTGAAGTTCAGCACACAGCAATGTATTAGGCAATCTCCAGGTTCTGCCTTGCTGACAAATGGAAAACAAGGGAAGTAACAAACATTTGGGGTTTTATAGTTTCTCAAAGGACAATGAAACATCACAAGAAATGTTTGTGGGCCAAGACTCGACTACTAAAAACAACGTGGTCACACGCATTTGGAGGGCACTTGCACAGTCACACAGGTACATCTCCAGTGACACATCCTTGAAAGATGGCAAAATGCAGCCATCTTGTATGAATTTTTGTGTAACATAGGCTGATATTTACCCAATGTCTTCCAAACAAGTGAAAATAAAACTGCAGGAAATGATGAACTGATTTAAAAGAGAGCTCATCAACCAAGAGAGGGTTCCCCTGACATGCTCCACAGTAAATGTCTCAACTAACCAAGATTCAAGAAATTACTGGGTTAGTACTACCTTCCAGTTTCCAGCTTCTTGCTTTGAAATCTCAAGAGGAATGGTGCTTTGCTTGCTAGAGCCACTGAAAGGAAAGGCAGAAAAACCTCTTGGCACCTTCCCAAATTTTCTAGTGAATATAAGGCATGAAAATAAATGCTTTTGTTTTCCCAAGTGCTTAATACAAAAAAAGTATCACATTTACTGTCAAAAATTGATTTTTTTCTTTTTTTAATAATAGTGCGTTTATTAAGTACTCACACAGAGATTCACAAGTGTTAGTTTAGACTCACGCTAAAAAAAAACAAACCAAAAAAACAGAAAAAGGTCTACATCCAGGATTTCAACACTCCCAGATATATTCCTGGCACAAGGCTGTACTGCTCCAGACTTATCCCAGCAGAAATCCCAGAAAACGATGAGGACTGAAAGGGACCGTAGGCCCCACCACATGCTGCAGCAATGCTCAGCTTGATGTGCAGTACGGGACTCGGGGAGGGAAGAAGGCTCCAAAGCAGACATTGCCTGCTTCTGACAGCAGGTAAGGCAGAGGTGGGCATGGTCCTGCCAGCAGGCAAGGCCAGGTAGCCCCAGCCCCACCAGCCAGCTGCCAGAGCCATGGTGACAAGGGCTACAAGAAGCTTCTCTGCCCAGTTGAGCAAAGGCAAATAAGGGGTCAACTCTTGCTTTAAGTCAATGGTGCTTCCCGAGGCACCTTTGGAGGAAATACAAGTGCTAAACTGCTTTATTACATCCATCTTCGAGTGAAAGCTCAGTCTAGCTCTTCCTTGTTTTTATAGGCTTACCTGAGATCGCGAACCAAAGCTGAAAATACAACTTCGGTATATCACTGAAACTGGAAGGCAAAGAAAAAATTCTTCTGCATTTTAAAAATCTCAGCACCATCAACTAAATTCTTTTTTGAGTCTTTGAAGCGGCCACACTTTGTTGTGATCCCTGCCAGCAGAGCCCTGCCCTCTAAGGTCTCCATGGTGATAGAATACAGAAACAGCAATACACAGAATTTTAAACTTATCAACGCTACCTTTTCATTGTTAATTATGAACATGAAACAAAAATTTACAGAGCTACTACAAAAGTATATGAAAGAAGTTTAAGCATTTAATAATTATTTATTTTAACAATACTTAAAACTAGCTATGCCATAGCGTGAACTTCTGTAAGTTTTTATAAGTTCTACCTAGAAAATTGAATAGAAAAGCTCTTTTAAAGCAAGAATTTCCGGAAATTGTATATACTGTCTACATTCATGCATGCATATTGTCATTTGAAGGCTAACACTGGGCACTTCTGTTAATAGCATAGCACCGATGCTACCACGCATCTAAGAATAACAAACACGCTGAACAGAAAACTTAACAGCCCAGTTAACTTCTCCTTAATGTTAAAGGGGTAAGAAGAAAGGGGCACGTGAGAAACCTCACTGCTGTTAAGCTTGTTTGGGAAAAGGCTCGTCTAATGCATATCATGTATGTTGCTTAGAACACTTAACAGCAAAAAGAAAACTGTTGCATACTCAGGTGGCTCGCTCCCTCCCTCCCATGTGCCATCAGCTTTACAGGTAAATGAACTGGCAAGCTGCAAAACACCAGTCCTGATGGAAGCTTCGGCCACTTGTTTCCTTTTATCCTGTATTTCTGTATATGCAAGCAGGAGGAATTAAATTCCTGCCACTTCTCTATCTACTAAATAGAAGACCGTTCCCCTCCCAGTTACAGAGTATCTCTGCTCTCGCTTTTTAGGAAAATGTAACTGCCTGTTTAAAACAAATTTTCTGATTTTTCACTGAACAAACAACAAAGGCAAGGACTGAAATCAATTTGGATAAAATATCTTAGAAATATTTCTACAGAAAAAATAAAAGTACTACTTCATACATTACAAGCTCTATTTGCAGGTAAACTATGACCATGCTGTGAAACAGGTATTTCACAGTTTTGACTATGGAGCTATATTCCCTTGAGAGGTATTTTCACAGTTTAGTTACTATTATTGCAATGTGAGAATGCTAAAGTCCAATCTAATAGAAATTACCCTTGCATATAATTTGCAGGAATGCTTTGTCATGTTCATAAATTAGTAATGCTATTAGGATAGGAATATTCAACAACAGTAGTCAATTTTAAAAATTTTACATAATAAAATTTACATTAACACAGCACTAACTTTGAATTTTTAAGAACCTCATAATCAGTGATGAAGAAGTAAGCAATCCACTTAAGTGGCTTACACTGTGTGTTACAGTGCACATTCAAGTGGGCAGTTATTTCAGAAAGCTCCAGGTCCAGACCAAATCAAGCACAAAATCTTACTAATATTAGTGAGGAAAAAAGCACACAGAATATGCATGCACTGCATTTTGGGTGCTGAATAAAAACAGGCAAATAAGTGCTTATTTCTGTGGAGTGCTGTGGACTACTTCTCTACGTGAACATGAAAAAAAGTTTGTAAAAGCACAAAAAAAAAAAAAAAAAAAGGTTTAGCTGTTTATTTTCCTCACACCTTTGAAATTCATGCAATATTCACTTAATTCAGAAACTAGCTCTCAGGGCCCACAGCTAATATCAAAAGCATTTTGATATTATATCAAAAGCAAAAGATACTGCTAATATCAAAAAGCATTGTGACTCACTAAGGAAAAAACCACCATCACACCTTAAATTTTAATTCTTTTTCTAATCTTTTAAATGTCTAAATTTCTTACGGGCTTCAGATACGTACCATTACCTCCCTGATACAGAGTGCACATACCGTGGAAACCATACACTGTAAAAAAATCCCACAGGATATAGCAAAGGCATAAGCAGGGCATTGACCCTGATATATAATGAGAATGGTGGCAAAGGTACACTTTGTAGAAGAATTTGCTCTTTAAGAATCTGATTAACCCTTATTAATTAGGTAGTGGATAGAGAGGAATTATCATTCAACTTCTCAGTAACTCATTGTGTTGATTTTATAGTGATATGACTAAATCTGTAGTTGCTCTAAATGCAATACTCTTTTTGGATTTTGATTTCATTGGCATGGCTTTTTAGGGATACTGATAAACATTCAGTTAAAAACTAGAGCCTATATAGACATAATTACCTTGTTACCAGGCTGCTAATTACGGCTGAAATTAACAGTATCATATAAGATTTTAAAATAATTATGTAACATGCAGGTAAAGATTAAACTTACTGACACATAAGCAAATAAACACTATCAAAATTATTCTGCCTACAACACACCCTTTGTGGTCCAGGGTCACAGCTCAAGACCACAAAGCATCCCATCGACACGTATTGGACCCTGCCAGCTTCAGGTACATAGGAACAACATTTCTGATGGAGGGGTTAGGGGGGAGGTGGGGATGAGTGCCCAGAAGGATAGGATACAATTTCTCCACATTTTGCAGTATATCAGATAATCAAACCACCCAAGTTTTCCCTAAGGCTTAAGAATACAATCAGGGTGCAGAAAGTTATATGAGGGATGAATTTGGCCTTTTGTGCTGTTATCATCTTTGTGATTTTGAGCAAAAAAGTTTTGATCATATGTCATATTATAAAGGAAATATATTAAGTTCTGCAAGATCTTTTCTACAAAAAGATGAGTTTTTCTTCTCTATTGCTAAAGTCTCCCACATAAAGAGAGGAGAATGGATGAGAAGAAGACATGAAAAGAGACGTAGTTCTAATCCAGAACAGAAACTCCCAGGTTATCATGTTATTCTGGCCTTTTTATTACAGTACCTATATATAGGAATTCCCTGTACTTACAAATCAATTTTTATGAAATGAATTATCACCTCTTTACTGAATTATATATATTTAACTCCTTGTTATCCCAAATGTAGGTAGACTACAGTCATAAATACAGGAAGAAAGAAAATAATTTAAAAATCCCAACTTCTACCAAAGCATACTTCTACAGTAATTTTTCCTTGTGGCCTTAATTCACATATTTCATCCACTTCATAGCCACTGAATTGCTTCTTTCCTTAATTCACATATTCCATTCAAGCACTTTATAGCCACTGAATCACAGCTTTCCTTTATATCTTCATATTTCCAATCAATGCTGGTAGTTGAAACTCTGTATTTGCAGAATCATAAAAGCATATTCCTTTATAAAGTAAAAAAAAAAGCTTTAAGGATTTTTAAAAGTAGTTAAGCATACAAGATATCACAGTTAAACTGAAAGTGCATTTTGAGTGAACCTTGAAATAACCTTTTTCAGACAAAACTGGAATGCAGATGAAGAGCCTAGACATAAAAGAAAGCAGTCCTCATTCCTAAATCCATCACTTACACAACAAAACTTCAGTAAGCAGATCCGTGCATTGTGCTCCTGTTTTCTCAATTCCAGCCTTCCATTTTGTCCATCATGTGAAAAGGTAAAGCTAAGGCCCAAGTTTTTTACACAAATGTGCACATTGCTTTGTTTAGGCTGTAGGGCTTAACTGAACCAAGCTTTAATAGATCCAAAGTTTTAACAACTACAAAATACAACACCTAGCTCTTTTTGGACTCGGGACTTTGGCCTGATTTCAACAGTCCTGGGAGCCTGTATCTCACTGAAAGTCAAAGGAAGAACCCAAAGTAACCAAGTGCCTTTATAAAATAAGACTTGTGCTCTGAGGTCAGTTAGGTCTTGCAGTGTGAAGCACAATACCTTTAAAAACCAGGACACAGACCCCTAGCTGAGGAAAACTGGGATAACTCAAATTGAGCATGCATATCTTACATATATGTGTAGTTCGACACAGCTGTTTAATCAGTCCTCTTGGTAGCTTGGGAAAACAAGAAGTATAAAGCATCCATGTACTAGAAACAGAAATAGCATATCCAGCTAGATAAAGCAGATATGTACAATAATGTAGTCCCTATGCAAGATCAACATCTCTTCACAGACATATAAAATTGGAGGGGGGGCTCACTCTTGCTTCCAGTTATCCTCTCAGCACTAAGAGTTTTCTGGAGTAAATGTTAATTTGAATTTTAAGTAACACCCTCTGAAGCCACCATTTATTACCTGACTGTGCAAAGGACAGCCAACACCTTAAAATGCTACAGCATTAATTATGTATATAAATCACTACACAAAGGACATGCAGTTAATTTTAATCATTAATTAATTGTTTGCTGTTTTTGTTACAAAGACTCAAGGCTTAATGAAGTACCACAGGAATAGTCTTTCATGTTTTCTGACAGACACTGTCATAGATGAAACTGTTCAGAGACTTTCTTCCTCCTCCCAATTAGGCTTACGTCCTCTACAGTCATCCTACCAATTCAAGGCACTATAACAAAGCATATTAAGAAACATCCCATGGAGATAAGCATGACAGACCTACCTGGAGTTGACCACATACTCCCAGAGCTCTTCCCTTAAAGCCTCTATTGAGTACTCACTCAAACAACTGAACACTATCATAGCACTATTTATGCTGCACATAGTATAGCTATATTGCTTGTTTTCCAGTTTCTCTGAAATTTCCAGAGACTAACAGAGAGTCTTATATGGTTGATACTGCTGTTACAGTTAAAATTCATTGGCTTTGGAGACCTACGCACTGCCAGAATTTCAACCCACACAGGGCTGTTCAGGTAATTTATTAAAAAATGTTGCAACTTCTTTTGCTAAAGAGTAAAGGATAAAACTGTGCAGATAGGTATATATGAAAAACAGCTTGAACAACAGAAGTAATAATTAATTGAAAAGAAAACAGTGAGGCACTGTTAAACCGAGGTAAGAATGTGTCCATGTATGACAGCAGTTATGCTCCGCCAGTTTCTAAACCAATATACTTAAGCTGGTACAATTTGTCATACAAGCACTATGATAAAGCCTCATAAAAAACTTCTGCCTTCTTACTAAAAACTCACATAAGCAGTTAATAGATACAACTCTCTTGCTCTGGGTCATCTGAAAGGAATCTTTCTTCACTGTTTTGCCAGGATTTAGCTTTTCCACACTCTAGTTGTCAAGGCAAATCCTTCAGCTGCATCTAAATTCTCTCTTACAACAAAGATTATAAAAACAGAAACATATAAAACAGAGGGAATTCTTCCTTATTTCAAATTGTTATTATTTATTTTATGATTTATTTTATCATTTCATAGCAGTAGTATTCATCCAGAGCAATTGATACCAAACAGCGGTATTTCTACCACAAAGAGGCTACTAAGCCAAAAGCACATTAACTAACACGGTCTTGAACAATGAGCTGATCAATGTGTGATCCTGACATACATGGACACAGGTAAGGAATTTACATTGCTGAGCTACTCATCTTCACCTTTAGCCCTGGAAGAGTACGGATGTTTCTTACCTTTAATGCACTCTTCCAGGATGTCCACCTTTGTGGTATATACAGGATTCTAAGCTTTTCTCCAATCCTCAGATGGTCAGTTGAGTTCTGTTGTTATTTATTTTCCATGTAAACATGGAACACTTTGGGAAATACACTTCATTTAATGACAGCAAGGCTGAGAAGAACAAGTTACCTTTTAAAAGCAAGGTGAGCACCAAAACCAAACTATTGAAATTGGTACTATTAAAGTCTATGTTTAAGCATCTAGTAAGCATTCATGGACAGTCAAACACAGAAAAGCAAAGACCAAGTGTGGATCTGAAAGTTAAAGTGTAAATTTGACTGACCAAAGGCAAACCATTTGCCTTCTTTGAGAGTTCTATTTAAGCACCAAAAGATATAAGAATATTTGTATTATTTTCAGGACTGGTGTATGTATTTAATGAAACCATCGTCTCAGCATGACTGTGTATGGAAGAGTCTCACGAGGCCCTCCATTTATTCTCAAAATGATTCTAGAGCAAATATGCTCCACTTATTACTATAAACCTTTTTCTTTCCCTCGTGGCAACATCAGAATGTTTAATGTAGCCTCTGGGTTTCTTTTTAGGCTAATGAATCATCGCTAATAAAAATCAGAAGCAGCTCACAGTTCTGTTGATTGAAAAACCTGTTGATTAAGACCAAGAAGAGAAAAAAAGTTGATTTCCTCCTTTTTACACTGTTTTCTCCACTAATGAAGTAAAAGATCAAACAAAATTTTAAAAGTCTGGACATTTAGTTTTGTAAGAAAGTGAGCAGATTAGAATCAGAACATGCAACAGAAGCAAACTTACTGAACAAGATGGTATTTACCTAGACGTTTTCTTTACTACAATGAAGAAACCATATTGCTTCACAGAAGTCATGAATAAAAACAAATACAATGTGGTAATTACTTGTATTTATAGCTCTGTGTGTACTAAGAGACTGAACTAAATCTCTGTGGCAATGAGGTTTAAACTGTCAGTTATTAGTAATATGGCATCTCTTTACTTCTTTTACATCACACAAAGAACAGTTTAAATAATAATGTTGCCTACATCAGAAAAAAAAAAAAGTTTCTGATTTGTTACCCCCATCGGGGGGGGGGGGGGGAGATTTGCATCTTAGATCAGTATCCGTTAAGTTTAAAATAAGTGTCTGTTACAGAAAATCATAAAAAATACAATTTTTATTAAGAGTCAGGGTCACAGAGGTAAGAAACACAACGGTGGAACTCCAGGCGCATCTGTTCACTCATCTCACCATCTATTTTTCCTCTGCATCACTTTGGGCATCTATGAATGCTAGAGACAAATCAAAATAAGGAAAAAGCTGAAACATGGAAAACTCTCAAGGCGACTGGCCACCGTCTCATATCTGAGGTAATGGAAAGCTGATAGGAAACACACCGTAGGAAATATCCTGTATTGGCAGGAAAAAGGAAGAAGAAAAACAAAAATGAACATGCCAGATGAGGTAATTAGCTCTTTCCATCTGTAACGTCTGTGTTATCCAACCCTACTAGGTGAACAGAATGCTGCTGGTGAAGTGATTAGCAATGAAAGAGGTAAAGCTGGCATGTAAAATTTCAACAGTAAGCTTTAGGGTTATTTGCCTACTGCTGTCAACAGGCATTTTATACTAGTTGGAGCAATCATGACAAATTCTTTTTCAAATACATTGGCTTTCACTGCAGGTATTTGGAAACAACCCAGTAAAATGAGGCTTGTTAGGCATAGCTGGAGATTGAGTTTATCTTGTATTTAGGAAGTCATCTCTATAGCTGTTGAAGTTAGCAACTTAATTTGTTTTGAATTTAAAAATTAAAATTAATGGCAGCAAAAGAAAACAGTTTTCAGCTCAATTTCAGCATAATGAACAGGAGCTGCATACATAAACAACAAAAGTGTTCTGCATTTTAAGATTACATGGTGAACTTGAATCTCCAGCAGTTCTTCAAACGGAATTCCCATTTCAGTCAATTATAGACTGTTTACTCCATTGCTTTTTGAGCCTTCAAACACCACTGGGTTTAATTAATTACACAAATAAGCAACAGTTTGATTAATCAAGTGCCCATGCAAAAGCCATTGAAAAATCAGGATCAAGGAAACCTTTCCAGCAACTTCAAGAGACTTTGCGATCAGGCTCTGCAAGACCACATCAATAATGGTCTATCAGGAAAATAAATAAAAGACAAATAAGATAACTGAGATTTTGCAGATACGTATCTGCATGTACATGACTACAGCTTTACCACAGAACCTAACAGGCATCTAGCACTTCTCGAATACAACCTACTTGTATTTGCAAACAAAACACAGATTGAGCCCTTACATCTGTTTTAAGAAGCCAAGATAGAATCCACAAAAACAACAGTAGGATTCATGTCAGCAGGCATCTACACCTGGGTTAGCTGTTTAGACTCCTTTATAGCCCATGCAGAGAAATGGGCACATCTGACGTATGCCTCATGACAAGCAGTGGTGCTCATCAGCCGCTGAGCATAGAATAGTCCTCGATGGTTCAAAAGTAGATTTCTAAGATTAGGCAATATGACTTTCAGCCCTGGGCAGAGACAGAGAGAAAAGGGGAGAGAGTGACCAGGTGTAGAAGTAACGGTTTGAAGTTGTCTGCACTCATGCTCTGAGGACAGTGAGAAAAAGTGATACAGCTCTGGATGCCAACCTAGACACTCAAAACGCCTGCTGTTAATACTAATGAAGGACTGCAGTTAAGACAGGTCTGAAGTCCTAGGGACTTAGCTTCTGCCTGGATAGTTAGCCAAGCCAACTAAAGACTGAGTGAATAGCACCAACAGCTTACTTGGGATAGCTCGCAAGATCACCACTATCCATCTGCCCATGCAGAAAAATGTCTGGGCAGCTCTTAAATCATCTCCTGAACCACATTTTAAGGTAAATCACCACTGATCTTGATTTGTCTTAAAATGCCAAGTTCTAAACTGCAGAGGGTCAAGTCAGGGAACTGATTCACTAACGGCTCAGACGACTAGGCAGGGGGCACAGGCTCACCGACAGGACAGTTCTCAATATTAACTAAATCGTAGAGTAGAAACATGATTCTAAATAGCTAGCAATAGTAAAACACATAGAAAAAGGTGTGTTTCCATGCCATTCGAAGTCTTCAAATATGGGAAATTCCTTCAAGTCATGAGCACAACCAAGGCGGACCCTATGTGGGCAGATACATGAAGAAAAACCAAACTCATGTGTCTCTACTCTAGTAGAAGGAAGATTGCAATTACACACGACCAAAAAAAGAACTGAAATAATTTTAAAATGCTGAATACAACCCATGGTGTAAGAGTGACATGGAAAAAACTCTCAAAATTACAGTTCACCTAAATGACTGACACTAATTATGACAATGACATGAAACTACAATGCATGAAGAAATACTCATCCTACAAAAATGTTTCACATTAATATAATTAGGTGAGATTCATATATCAATAATTGACAACACTTACTTCTTCCAGCTAAGTGGCTTCAAATAACTTCATATGAAACACAATGAATGTAGGTTACTATGGTGATCAGTATAATTCAGGAATAATTGGTTTATATTTTAAACAAACACGTTTGATTCTTCAACCTGAGGCTCAGAAAACATTTAGTAGCCTCTTTGAACTTCAGTTTTCCTGCTTAAAGCCCATGACGTACTGAGGAAACTACGACCTCCTCAAAGTGAATAATGCATTAAAAAGATCAGTCCATGATGCTGAATTATATATAAAACCATACCATTCTGCCCTTGATTTCTGTTGAGTGATAATATTTGAAACTTATCACAAAAAAGTATCATGCAATTTGCCTGTAAATTGATATGACTGCATTTAACTGATTGATTTTCAGGCGTGGTATTCCAGGCAGCGATCTCCCCATCACGACAGACTGCATTAGGCCCAATGAGTATCTAGATGAGAAACCACTGGAAGAGCAGGAAACACCTGTGACTTGGGGATTGGTTCTGTTCCTTTGATAAAGGCACTGGCTCTCTGTCCCAATATTGTGAAAGAAGATACTGTGCCTTTTCATAGTTACAGCATAAAAACACAGATGCTTAGCTCATTAACATAAGCCCAACACTTCCAGAACGAAAGTGATTTATACTGGCTCATAAAATCTATGTTTGTTGGCTGGATGAAAGATGTCAAAATATTTTTCACACAAGTAGGGATGGTCAATTATGTGTTCTTTCAAAAATTCTGTATTTTCTTCTAGTTTTGAAAGAAAGTATTTTTCCACTTCTGTAAATAAACAATGTTATTAACATCATAGTTAGTAATTTCTATAGCAGAAGCATGTAAACTCTCAGTACTAGTGGATGCCAGGAAACAGTACAGAGGAGAAGGTCTTATAAATATAGGATCCAGAAAGTCACAAAACAATCCAACCTATGATTGGGTATAGGGCATACTGGTAAGCGTAGATGATGAAAATGGCTCAGTTTTGTCATCTTGGTGGTTTGCAGGTTTTTTTCTCTCATTGTAGTTTGTTTTCCAAATTGGGTTTTAAACTAAGAATACAATTACAGACATAATTCCACTAATATTGCTTGTGATGCCACAAAATGTTTTGAGATTCTTCAGGATTAAGAGCTTCAGTTTAAATATGGATGCGCGTACAGAATAAATACCTGTGAACTAAATACACTTTACGCTTTGGTACAATAAATATGTATGATGAGAGCACACCTATAGATCTGCCGAATGACAGCACGGAGTGCTGGAGCCCTTGGACCAGCCCCTTCTTCAGTCCAGGTTCATCATCACAGCCTGTCGGTGCAGCTCTTGATCCTCATTCCTGATGCTCCTGTTTGGAACCTCCTGTTTGCTTCTATTGACTGTCAATCAAGAGATCGAGCTCCCTGTAGAGCACTGTTTGATCACTGTCAACTTTAAAGCTATTTACTTTCTCTCTTGTTAAGAGTAAACATCACTTGAAAACTTACAGCAAAAAAAGGCGTAACAAAACATTTCTCAAGCAATACAGTTGGTATCAGAATGTTATTTGCAAAAGACTAACGCTAAGTTACTAAACTGTAGGAAATACTATAGTACTTGGGATCACAGTTTATAAACACCTATGAAATAAAGAATGCATCCCAACAGAATCCTTATGTGACAGATAAATAGTGATGAGCAAATGAAATAGAGTATCTTGCAAAGGATTACATAGACAATCTGTGGCACTGATAGAAGGAGATCTCAAATTTCCTGAATCAAGACTACACACTTTTCCTGTAAACTGTATGATTTATTTCTGCTTGTCCAGAGGAGGGCTGTAATTCCATTATGGTTTCTAGGAAGACTACAAAACATACCAGAAAAGAAGCTGTTCAGAATACAAAAGACTAACATACAAGTAGAAAATTAGTGCTGATTTAATTTAGGATATTTATCAAGTAAAACTAGTTTAAAAATATATTCATTCTTATTTGTTAACATTTACACAGCCTCTACTTGTATCCAGTTAAAAGAAAAAAAAAAAGAAAATCAAAACTAATAAGAAAAATATTTCTCCTCCTCTCAGCTACTTTTTCCTTTTTTCATCCTCAAAACCCAGAAACCCAACAACCAAACCTACAACATTTTTGAGTGAGCATGATTATTGCTTTCTGGACCAGAGGTACTACAGGGAATCCACAAATCTGCATGATACCCTTGAGTGCTGGATGCACTGTTAGAATCTCTCTGAATTATGTGAAAGACATATGAGATCTCACGTTACCAGACAGTTCCCTACTGGGTACAAATGTGAAGAGGAATATGAATCAAATGTCTCTCCAAAGTCACTGGAAGTAAATTCTTTCATCTAACTCAACAGTCACCTATTTAAAATGACAGTACTTGACTAAATTAAACCTCCCAATGATATTTTACATCCAATTGTTTTAGTGTATGTAACATACTACATCTCTAAGGAAACCAGCAAGTCTACGCTAGAAGATATGAATCTGTGAAATTCAGGTTATCCTTACCCCTCCCCAGTTTCATTAGAGCTGAGTCAACCCTAATATCATAAAGCACTAAACAAAAGACCAAGGAGGACAGTCTGATACAACAACAAAATTAAGCTGTTTTGCATTTTATAACTGGAGCAAAATTACATCTTTACCCATGAGTTTGCTAGGAATTCTTTCAAAAGCAAAGCACAGCTCTGCATCCATTTGGAAATTGAAACCAAGTTCCTAACAGAAATATTTCTTTAAAGTAGATCTGTCTCTAAAGTTACACAGAGAACACAAAACATTTGTTGCTATTCTTAAAGCCAATGTACACCTTACAAATGTGAAATTTCCTTTTAGCAAAAATACTGAAAAAAAAAAAATCATCTAACATGAATAATGTATCAAATATTATGCTCCCTTCAAATTACTCTCCAAATACTCAGCAAGTGCTACAGGGCATGAAAAGATCCCTAGATCACAACCACAAAACCCCATTTGCTACATTAACAGGAAGAGAAAATTTGCTGCTTGAAGATGAGTGAAATTTAGGTTACTTCTTCAGTAGAAATTCTAAATAACTCTCACACTGTCCACAAGAACTCCATTCTAAAACATCTTCTGTATTACCCCCAGTATATCTGAACTACTCTTATTCCCATTTTCAAGTGACAAAGTGCAGAAGTAATAATCAGTAGTGACTCAGCAGCATTGCTTTGCTGCCACCTCAAGAATTAAGAAAATAAGTAAGGAGTTTTAAGTATTTTCAGCATGCAAGAAGTCTTGTTTCTATAATGTTATCTTATACAAACACACTTAAATCTTCTCAGGATAGTGTATGATAATTTTTCAGAATGAGTACCAGCTAAGGAAAAGGCTTTTGAAAAAAATCACAGGAAACAGTCCAAGGCTGTCCAATAAAAACAGTGTAATACTCCTTATGGTATTTGCTATGGAAAATACAAATAGAACTTTTTAAGCCACTACATTAAATTCTAAGGTGAAAGACTGCAAAAAATCCCCAGATAAATATTTCTAAATTCTATCCTCTGCTAACATAGCACACTGGCTATTATTTTTAAAATACTTAGGTATGCTAAAAGGCATGAAAATTTATTAGCTTATTCTTGCAATCTGGACAGCTATACTACATAGAATCATGCATATGAATAGCAAGGAAAAAAAAACAAACTACCAAAACAAAACTACTGAGATCACTGAAGAACAGAAGGCCAAGTACGGCTAAGTATGGAAAGCTGCATCAGCACACAAGAAATTACAGCTCACCACATTGCTAACAGCCTAAAGAACTATGGCTTCATAGATCTATTCCCCCGTAAGCAGTCTATACCTAACCTACTTTATTTTTGCATCTATACATACCCTATTTACTGCATGTATGCACTGCACCAGATAAAGAAAATACAGACAGTACTTTGATTTTTATCAAATCATAACATCTGACACTTGAGCAGTGAGTGCTCCATAACTCCATAAAACCACTTTAATCAGTGCATGATACCTCCGTAAGTGATTTGATTACTTGGTACCTAACCAGAAGGATAAGGAGTAGAGGTTAAAGCACTTAACAGCACAGACCACATACTCAGGTAGGAGCTAAGATGCCATTAAAACTCTGTAGATCCAGCCTCTGCTTATTGAGACAAAACTGCTTTTCCAGAAATTGTGATTTGATTCTACAACACACAAGCTCTTCCAAAATAAATTCATTTAAGTCTTTCACTGGGTTTTGACTCATTTTTCCCAGTGGAGGTATTCTAGATGTTTATATAGGTCATACCAGAGATGGAAAATCCCGTAAAAATCCTGTGCTCTTAAAAAAAAAAAATCTTTTGAAAATATGTGTGGAAGCAAAGAAAGCACGAGTACAGTTTTAGTCACCCACTGGGAAAATGTATTAGAAAATACCTACTCAAGATCCAAAAAGCAGAAACAAACCTGTGAGATCATGGTCTTTGGTTTAGGTAAGAAAAATCAAATATCCTCATTAAGAATCCCTTATTCAGATTAGTTTAGTTAGGAACCTACACATGTGAACAAGGCTGCCAAGAAGGACAAAGCTTCTCTTTCAGGAAAAACCCAGACTGTAGCACTGAATCAATTTCAGTGGAAATTACTACAAAATTAATTGACATAATGCCTAACAATTTCATCTGTTAGATGCGAAATATTCAGGTGCTACATTTATGCAGGAGAAACAAAACAAATTTATTTAAGAAGAGAGATAGTGAGGGACCTAATCTGCTTCTAATCTGTTTCTACTTTATTAAAGAACTACTCTCACACCACTTCTTAAACAGGAGTCTAGTGGGTTAAAAGGCATGCTGAGATTTTAAATGAACTTAATCTAAATGAACCTTGAATAAGTTATTTTTGCTGTGGGTTTTCTTTCCTTCTCCCACATACTTGTTTTCAAGGTCTCCTCGGACTACTGACTGTAGAAAATTGGCAGTTACAAAAAAAAAAATATTTAAAGAAAATATTTATTAGGAGTAAATTCTTCATATTACCTATTCCTACACTGCTTGGATGATTAAGAATGAGTCAGAAATGATGCCCTCACTGTTTTGGGAAAATAGCAGAGTTTGTATGGACTAAGCCTCACTAGAGAAGAGTACCTTCTGAAGGATTTTTTTCTTGAAAAGGTATTAACATTTTAATTGAAATACACATACTGTGCTTTGCTACCAACTCTAATTTTCCTTGCAATATAAACAAAAGTTTTGTGGTATCTTCAAATCTTTTTCTTTCCCATCCATGCCTAGAAAACACATGAAATTAAATAGCTAGGCAGCATCCCAAAATTTATTTTAAGAAAAATAATCATGACTTATTTAATAATGTGACCTTTTGTTCCTCTAAACTATGCTGCTATTAATACCACAATTAAGAAAGAAATTAGTCCATACATTAGCTATGTGTAACTATAGATAGCTATAGTTAGCAATACTGTACTTACATATACTTTTAGCCACAACATAATTATATTTAAGGCAAATGATGGCAACTGAATAGCTATAAAAATTCAGTCACACACAGGGCACTATATGAACCAAGTCCAAGATCCTAGGACCAAGGTCACTTACAAATGAGCTTAAATCTGAAGTATATGATCCCACTTCAGTGGAGATAGTTACATGCCTTAGGCTAAATACATGCTTAACGCTCCACCGAGCTGCTTTCACAGCAAATTCTTGAAGCACAAACAATTTCTGTTTCCTAAAGGAAAGATGTCTTTTTTCTAAGTACTCTTTGACACACTAGCAATGTATTTCCTATAAACTAGTGAATATGCATATATACAAATCAGTAAGGACATAGAAAAGGTCTGAAACTATAATGAACTTAAAGAAATCAAAGCAATAAGTGGTAAATGTAAAATGTGCTGACTAATCCTTTATACAGATAGGAATTTGAATAGAACAGTAAACACAGTGACATAAATCCTGATGAGATACCAACATTTCAAATATATTTTTGCAGCAATAAATATAGGGACATTTCATCCCCACACATAATTAGAAAGTAGGCTGATCTCCAAGGAGTTCTGCCGACTCCAGAATGCCTAACTTATAATTTATAAATACAACTAGTGTTATTAAATAATCATGGTAATTCTATTCTACAACATAAAGAATAAAATAGCTTATTGGGAGACAGCATTCTCCATTATTGTATCAGTAACAAACTGGCAAACTGTGGACTTTTAAGCTTGCATGCAAGCAAGACTCACCATCTTTGACCTACAGTTTCAAAACATACTGTTACTTGAATACACTATTACCAGAAATCAAGAACTAACTGAAGGTTGAAAAGGTACAGGCTGATGTAACTGATTTCATAGGCTAGAGTTGCAATCATAATAAATCCAATTGTCATCTAAGATAACACAGGCTTCTGCATATTCTAGGAAAGTACAGGAAGCTTGTTAGGAAAAAAAAGACGTGCTAAATGTGACTGGGGCGGGCAGGGAAACAACCTCACTTGTATTTAAGAAGAAAGTTGCACGACTGAAAGTATCTTCTTCTACTTACAGTTACAAAATCTGGGAAATATAAATTCTCCCACTGGAAGAAAGCACAGCCTTCTCTGCCATCTCCTCAGGCCTCACTGCATTCCCTTCACCACCCTTCTAGCACCTGCCACTGAGCTGATTCTATGGCTCATTATTCCTGTATGCCAACAAAAGAAATTCTCAGGAGCTTTTCATGCAGGTTAGGTAAGAAGGCAGGCTATTGTGAGACTAGATATACCACGGAACATACCTCCCCATCCCTTCTTACCCAGAGTCTGTGTTTGCTGGGGGGAACAAGGGGAGCAGTGCACACAGCAAGCATGCTTGTAGTACGGAGAGCTCCTGCTTCTGATCCCTGCAGCCTGAAGAACACACTCCTGCACTTCATTCAACCTGTTGATTTCTTTTCAGAATAGAGGGACAGAATAATACTTCTGCTGGTATCTGAAAGCTGGGAGAGTTTTAAAAATTCTTTTAAGCCGCTTGCCATATATCATTCTAAACTAAATTTAAAGCAACTTAATTCCAAAGTATGTTATTTTTCCCAGAAGCTAAATGTGAGATTTTTCCATGCCATTTGTCCTTCTTCTTTTCATTTCTTGTCCCCTTTCTACTTACTCCTACTATTTACTGCCTGTGATAACTCAGTGTCAAAGGATCACAGTACAAGATTCCACAAAAACTCAGGACAAGGCAATACCTTTTGCATGGTGAACCTCCTTCCACAGCCACCACCACCCCTTCCAGATGCACAATGATACAGTCACCAGTTTCTCCGCGTGAGTAACTCCACACAGCTCTGCACAGCCTGTCTGTGAATACACACGTGCTGTATTCGCAAACTGAGGGGTTTTGATTTAAAAACCTCAGAACCAGGAGCTATTTGCATTTAATCTAATACACGCTGACAATAAGATGATTAAGTAACATATCTGTGTCATTCTATCCTAAAAAACATAACTTACAAGTAGCACATCGTTGTCAGTAATGTTATATTAAGAAGCATAAAGAATACCTTTTCCTGAACCTCTGATGCTGCAAAAATCTCCAACCAAGTCAAACAAACAAATTAAAGATTGAGTAGGGAAGAAAACAATGAAATTGAACCTTAGAAATAGTTATTCCATGTTTTATTCATGGAGAAAATAAATTACAAATACAGAGGCTTGTCAAAACTATTTTCTGTGAAATTAACAGTTTGTGGAAAAAGCACAAAAATAATATTACAACACAGCTGTACTTTCATTTTATCTACTGCCTGCTTTTCAATCTCCAAATAAGTGCATGTTTACAGTAAATTGCTTTTTTATAAAGAAAAACTTCTGTGAGAAAAAAATTGGTCAAGTCACAAAGATCTTCAACAGGTTAATCATGCTGCCAGGGCTTTTGACAGTCAGCAAAATCATAATCTATTATAACAAAGAGAAGTTTACCACTAACACTTTTTTTTTTTTTTTCATAAGGGTTTCTCAGGCCCTAAGGCCTCTCTGGTTTCCTTAACCTTTACAAAGACACTGCTTTAATCCTTTTTGCTAAAAGATATGTGAACTGTGTTTGCGGTGCTGGAGATATTTAGAGAGGGAAGAGAAAATGAGTGCATTATCCACTCTAAAACCAAAAAGCACTACAGTCATTTACAATCAATTTTTCTGTTTTATTTCTCACCCTTGCAGATTCATCAATTACTGTGTTACAAACAAAACCTGTCACTAGTTCTCAAAAGTTGGGTATGAGGAATTAAAGCACTTAAACCCCTGACACAGCTCAAAGAGGCACCTTTGGTTTGTCAGGTACCTTTACATTTATGTACGTACTACTACTAGGTACGTATGTTTACGTACACACTACTTTCCGCGCACACACGCAGCCCCATGGGCTGAGGGATGCTACACGGGGCCATCGCCTCCGGCGGCTCCGGGGCTGGGGAGATCCCCCTGCCCAGCCGCGGGGGCTCGGCCGGGAGGTCTGTGCCCCCGCCTGAGTGACGCTGCTGCCGCTCGCCCGTCGGGCAGCTTCGACCAGTAGTGACAACGAGCTCATCTGCCAGTGACACGCGGACACGCACAGGACACTCGCAGGGCCGGTCACGCCGACTGCCACGGACAAGGCGCTGCCCGCAACGGCACCTCCGTACAAAATGGAAGCACAGCCAGCCAGGTCCCCTCTTCCTCTTGGGCTGGTGAAAACCAAAGGTCACTAGTGAAAGCGCACGCCTCCACAACGGTCTGGATTCTCAGGCACATTCGTGGATCCCTCAAGTACCAGTACAGCCCCTGTCAGCCCGGCACGCCTGCCTGCACCCCAGCCCCTCTCCCCTCTTACGATAATCCTCTGCTTTAGCAACCACCTATTTCATTGGCAGCTTAAGTCACCTTAACACCACACTACTCACCACAACTAATTGCAACCTCTTTTCCCTAGTATGCAATGCACTGCCTGCAAGAATATGCTGGTTTTTTCTTTTTTTTGTGCAGATATGGAAGAATTTCAGTTTCACCATTGGTGGTGGGGAAAGAGAAACTTTTCGTAGAGCAAGATTCAAGGAGCTCTCAAATTACCCATTCATCAGACTACTTGGAACTCCTCCAGCTCTTGGAGGTTGAAAAGCCTTCACTGGGAATCAGCTTTTCACAGACTAATGTACGGTTCAGCAATTCTCTAAATATCAAACTGATAAAAGCTTGGTTCTGTGAAAAAAGGAAGATGACACAGATATTCAGTGCAATATCAATTTGTGCATAACTTGCCACTTGCGGATCCATCAGTATACAGTCATCCACCTTGCAATAGACCACTTGCTCCTTGTTTTCAAAAGCGCATTCTGAACATTTTCAACTGCAAACACACTTTCCCTTAAATCTTAACTGGAAATAGACTCTCTGTCCTAAAGATATTACAACATTACAGAAACAGGAGAGAAAAAAACCCAAACCCAGTAATGCTGATGTTATCCTCAGTGGGCATAATGAATGCATTGTCTTTGGCAGAAGCTACTGGAGCAGTGGCAAGCAGGTGCTTTGTCAAACTTTCATTTTAAAGCTGTTCCCTACAGTAAGGGTTCCATGGAAGAATTTTGAAATCAGGTGTGTGAGAAGGAGATGGCCGGGCATTATTTACTTGGGGTCAGATCGAACAATCCTAAAATAAAACTAAGTACAGAAGGTAAAACCAGAAAATATCTTCAAGGTCACCTTTCAGAGTTTATCTCTGTCCTGGTTTCAGCTGGGATAGAGTTAATTTTCTTCCTAGTAGCTGGTACAGTGTTATGTTTTGGCTTCAGTATAAGAAGAATGTGGATAACACCCTGATGTTGTCAGTTGCTGTTAAGTGGTGTTTAGACTAACTCGGGGACTTTTCAGCTTCTCAAGCCCAGCTAGCAAGAAGGCTGGAGGGGCACAAGAAGTTGTGAGGGGACACAGCCAGGGCAGCTGACCCAAACTGGCCAAAGGGGTATTCCATACCATGGGACGTCATGCCCAGTATATAAACTGGGGGGAGATGGCCAGGGGGGCAGATCACTGCTTGGGAACTAACTGGGCATCAGTTGGCGAGTGGTGAGCGTTTGCACTGTGCATCACTTGTTTTGTATAATCCAATTATTTTATTATTATTGTCATTATTATCATTATTTTTGTCCTTTCTGTTCTACTAAACTGTCTTTATCTCAACCCATGAGCTCTACTTTTTTTCCCCAATTCTCTCCCCCATCCCACCAGGTGGGGGGGGAAGTGAGTGAGTGGCTGTGTGGTGCTTAGTTACCAGCTGGGGCTAAACCACGACAATCTCCAATTGTTCCTTATGCAAAGAAAGGTGTACGATTTCCTTCTTATAACATGCTACAGAAAACTAGCTAAGCTATACAATCCAAAAGCACAGACTTCTGGGGCTCTCCAAGAGGATGAAACATTCTCAGGAAGCCCCTGTATGCCCTTGACCTACACCAGAAGCATTTGCTACCTACTGAACCCCTCTCCTAATGCTGAAACTAGGCTGCAATGAATCTCATGGCTTACTTACCTGCATGGCATTTATTTGTGACTTCCTTCCCCCTCAAGGGAAGTTGGAGGTAAAAACAGAAATAAAAATTGACAAAATCCAAACAATATAAATGTTTGACAGAATCCTCACAGGGACAAAAGAAGGGACAGCAGGCTCTCTTATCACAAGAGACTCAGGTACAAGACTTACAAAAATAAAGTGAACTAATATTTTCAAACACTACAGCAGATATGACCCAATCTTTGAGTAACGATGGATGGTAGGTACAATTTTGGAAAGAGTTAGAAAGTAATTTATTTTTGAACCAAGGCTTTAGTTGATGAGTATGATAGGCTTTTACAGTATTTTTTCTTTCCTGTTAAAAAGAAACTTGTGTATTGCTTTGGCATTTTTTCAGCAGAAGGGAAGACAAAAATAACAGGAGCAGTAACAGTAGCGAACACACCAGCAATGGTAGTGTCTGCTCCACTTCCTGGAATGATGTATGAAGAAGCACAAAATATAACATAATTGGCCCCTAAAGACTGTAATGACTCTAGTTATTAATGCAGCTCCATCCCAATGGTATGCTGAGTATCTCTCAAACTTTAATGCCAAATCCCCACGACTGCAGGAGTACCACATTCTATGTACTACAGGTAAATTAAGTGACTAGCCTGTAGTAACACTGGAAATCTGCATCAAAGAACCCAGCTCAACCCAGGAGACCTAGACTCAAGTTTTAAGTATCAGACTACCCTTCCTTTCTTTACCTAAGAGTGGAGCTACAAGTATGGTAAAGATAAATACTTCAAAATGTTGAAAGCTATCGCTAACTCACACTTTCTAGACACGTCCAGTTTCAGTTTGACCTTGAAGTAGGATCACTGCAGAAGTTGTATGGAAGGTGCAGTTGTTTTTATACAACTGAGTTATGGCTGTTCTGCAGAATAATTGTGAGCTTGTAATTGTTCCTCTTAGTCCCTAAATCTCTTGGTTGTACTCATGGAAAACTGAAAAGAAACAGAATGCTCCTCGCTTAAGTTCTCCTCACATTTCCATTTTGGCAAGACATCCACTGCAGATCTTTGTAAACTCACAAAGGAGGACAGAAAAGCAGCACTTGGCATCCTACTTAAACTTTGCCATCTAGAAATGCAGAATTGCTTTAAATAGGATGGTATGCTTTGATTTGTCATAATGTTTATTATTGCATTTATTTTCTGCCTGCAGATATTATTAAAGAAGAGGTTTCATCTCCATGTATGCATAAAATCAAATGAATGAAGAAAGGCAGTATGCCTATTTTAATTACTGTCCTTGTTCCTTCAGTAAATGATGGCTGAGCATACCAATATGAATAAGGATTTGTAACTAAATGTCACACTATAATTATGAAAAAGCAGGAAATTGAGATACAGACTCTGATTCTAATTGCTCCATGATAACCATACAAATGCATCTCACTCAAAGTCTTTCATGACTGTGCTCTTTTGCCCTTCTTGTCTATTTATGAAGGAAAAACCTCTTGGCATCTAAATTGTGGCTGTGATGTTCTGTGATGCTGATCTTCTGATTGCTCCATTTAACTGAATAGGATATACAAGTACATATCATCAATAAAATTTGTATTAGCCAGAAAGGAAGCTAACTTATACCCACTATTTGAACATATCAGTCCTTCACCCCTCTTCACACCAAAAAAAGTTAAAAATACTAATTTGCTCAGGAGACTGAATATTTTCCTTGATCCACTGAGAACATACAGCACAGGCCAATTATCTATACTATCTCAGACATGTTTTAAACATACTCTGAAAGAAGCACAGCTAGAAGCTACTGTTACACGCCTCCTGAAGAACTAGGCTCATTCACAACTCAACTTTTCAGGTAACATACACTAAAAGAGTTTTAGGATAAAGCTAAATTGGCAGCAGTTCTGGGCTGTGGGGTTTTTTCCCCTCAATTAAAATTGGAATATGATTACATCATTCATGAACATAAATGACAGAACAGAAGCAGGACTCTTAATTCAGTACTTTTCCAGAATATGGACCAGGGTGCTCCAGGATGTTAGAGGACTAACGTTGTATCAGCCTATGAATTCTATTTAGTTTCATTCCAATGTAATGCTAACTTCTTCTCTAGTCATTATCTCCTCTTGTCCTTACTTTCAGTTACTTAAGCTTCAAGACTCCTAATAACAGGCCTAGCCACACGTGTGCAAACATTATTTTTGACTAACACAAATATGCTCTTTTCATTTGATAATGCTACCTAGTCTTTCACTGTGAAGACCACAAAGATCCCTTTCCTCCATGTTCAGTGCTCTTTCAGAAGCTGTAGATCATGGTTAGAAGAGTATAGAAGATGACAAGTTTTATTTCAGTTCCCTGGAGACCTTTAGTTACTCCGTTACTGTGTCAGATTTATTAAACAATGCTTCAGGGCAAAATGTGTAGCTCAGTAGAATAGGTCATTCTGAAAATACCAAAACCCCTCTGTTTCTAACTTTTCTAGCTATTGAGAAACTAGTTGCACGCGACACTCCACTCCATACATCAAAGCCATGCTAGAAGTCAGATGTACACGTGAAATCAGGCTGGCCACAGTTCGGGCTCATGCTGCTCTCCTTTCACGACAATGAGTTTCATAGAGGATTAGCAGGCATTTATTCAGTGAGAATTTTTCCCCTGCAAAATTAAAAACTAACATGTACTTCCCCTTTTAATTGCTATCAGGATATCTATGTAGTATTGTAATTAACGTAGTGAAGTCACACATCAGTTTTTGTTATGTTCATTATTAGTACACCGCTTACTTTTTACTATCTTATTGTCCAAAATCTGTAGTAACAATACAAGACGCTACTGAGCTAAATAATCTGTGAACCTCCTTTTTGGCAGAAACACAGAGCTCTTTGTTTTTGCAGAAAACTGAAGGGATGGCTGCTCTAGTTTAACCTGATCTGTAACACATATATCTCTAAAGGTGGCATTTGGGAACGGTGAAACTTTCAAAAGAGCTCAAGGAGTTGGGTGCCCAGTTCCCATTAAAAATCAAAAGTTGCCATTGGTTTATAACACAGAAACATAACTTGCTGCCAACAATACATTCATGAGTAAAGCAATACATTCGAATTACCCAAGTATCTTTTCTCTGGTACTAAACAGTTGTCTGACAAAAATACATAATTAGGATTTTTTTTCCTATTCTCCATTTAAAGGCAAATTAAAAACTGAAAAATCTGCTTCCCTTGCACTGATAAACACGAATGGAGTACACAAGCACTTTGTCAGACTCCCAGAGACAACTTTTGCTTGGGAACTGGAGGTCTGCTTTGCTAGAAAGCTCAGGAAAAACACCCAGCAAGTGGTATTTGCCCCTGGCCACTGTATTATAAGATGAGATACCATCTACCCAGACAACAGCAGCGCTAGTGCCGGAGCTCGCTGCCCACGCTGTCCTCCACAGAAACCGATGCCGACTCCAGGCTTCTGACAAGAGCCACCCCTTGGCTGGCGAGGACTGGCCCCGGAGCCAGCGGCACCCTGCAGCCGCCCTGCTTCGGGCACACGAAGGGCTAATGCTTCTGGTTTCGATGAATCCCAGCTGAGGAGCTGGCTTTTGGTGTTTTGCTGCCAAAATAAGTAGTATAATTTACAAATACATCATATTTTTCTATTCCCTTATTACGTTTAGTAGATGTTTCACATTTCAGAAGCAAGCACATTTATTTCTGCTTTACAGTTTGTAACTACGTGTGTTAATGACCAACTACCAGCACCAAATTTTTCTGTACTTTTTCTTTAATAGCATTTGTATTTCTCCCACTCCTGGCCAAAAAAAAACCCAAAACACCAAAGGGATTTCATCTCAGCTCAGCACTCCTACTCTCCACTAAAAAATTAATAAATATAATTAGTACATTTAATTAATAGACACAGGAGGAGCTCCAAACCCACCACAGAATTTTCACACAGCTTGTTCATCACATTCAATATAACTCAGCAACTACCTAATTAATATCACTGGGTCATTACACCAACACTCTAGTTTGACTGGGTACTGATGGCAATTGATCTGCAGGCTATTTGAATTTAAAAGAAACACAATAAAAATTCCTGACTTTTACTTTCTAAAGAACAAGTGCGTTGCATTTTTGCTGGTGAGGCTGCTAATACCTAATGTAATTATGTTATTAAAGATCATAATCCGATATGATGACTGTAATGTGACATTTAAATAGGTATGTTTAATTTGTGTATCCATCTCAGAAATTAAAACACTATTTATACCTTGCCCTTGGAAGTTAGCAAAACACGTACACTAATATGTCAAATTAATAATTTTTTTAAAATTAAAAAACCAAATATTTGTTTTGTGATAGAGTACTCTAGCCCAACACACTATGTTTTGGATCTCACTAATGTGCACTAAGTAAAAACTACCTACTACAAAGACATGACAAAGGTTAGAGCCCACAGTTTTTACAACCACTTCACTAAGATGTGCCTCTCCCTGCTCATTACTGACAGTGCTAAGCAGACATCATACCACAGCATTACATTTAAACATAAAGAGCATCTATGTAATAACTATTTCTCTGTGTTTTATTATGTATACATGAGCAAGCACTACATCATAAACCTGATACTCCTACACCAGAACTTCACATGCTCATTGCTTTCAGTTATATTAACACAAAGCTACACCAAGAACAGGCCCTTCTTTCTCAACATCCTCTAATAGAAGAAAATATATATAGGGCACATAAAAGCCATTACCACCACGTCAAAAGTCATTTTCTCAAGTCACTTATACTCTTTTTCATTCAGAAACCTTGAGCAAGTACCAAAGCATGTATTACCACATACACAGAATTTAGCACGTACTTAAAAACTTTTAACAGAGATGGTCTTAAGTTAGGTTTGAACAAAATGCGCCCTGCCTCTGAAAGTGTTTGGTTTTTTAAGAGTTGAACAATATTTAGATGGATGCTAAAGTATACTTTCATATTTCCACTTTTAATTCATTTTTTCCAGCAAATAAGAGAAATAATTTCATTTCTGAACTATGCTGGGAGGAATAACTATGTTTTACATGTACATTGGATCACTCCTTTACAGATGAGGCTGAGGCATTAAACCCGAAACCGGCTAAAGCTCCGGCTGCAGGCAAGTCTCTTCTAAAAATTATAGCAAGCTATATTAAAACTATTCAGCAAGCATTCAAGCAACAACATGATGGATGCAGCAGACCAGTCTGGGTTCACAGCTAATCAACATCAAACTCGTGAATAGTCACTGTGTAGCGCGGAGCCTGGTGTGGAGATAACAAGTGCGTGTGCATAATATTTGGTACCATAAGCAGTCCCCCCGACTTCAGCCAGACTACTCGCTACAAATCCCAGCTACACAGGTGTCTTTGTAGAAAGATGCAGGGGTACCAGTTTTATGACACCTATGGCAAATAGTTAAGAAATTAGAAAAGACCTTGGATAGCTAAGCCTTTGTGAACTTTTAGAAAAGGCTACTATTTACTGCAGTCACGATTTAATGACAACACTAACCATACAAACCCAAGTATTTGGTTTTTCAATAGGCTATGGCACAACACAAGCACACAACTCACCCACATTAATGTGCATTGCTTGATTAAATTCCCCACTGCTTATATCACTGAATATAAAGGTCTTCCTTATACATTTGAGTAATCAATACTTGGAATCAAATAAGTCATGTTTCACTGGGGAAAAGGAAAATGAATGAGGTTAAATTAATGCTGTCACTTTCTATAAACCAGCAATGATTTCCCGCTACAGAAACCACTAACTTCATTATTTTACAACAGGAAATCAACGCTGTAGCATATTTTAAAAGTCTAATTTACTTAGAGTAATAAAAAGGCACCCTCAAGGTTCATCATGTATGTCATATTATGCTTAGTTTTAAACATTCCAGCTTAAGAACAGTATGCAAAAAATCTCAGCAAATCAAGTTGATTATTACTTTGCATTTGTATGCAGTAGTGCTCTCCACTCACCAAGTACTATATAAATATTATTTTATTAAATTTCAAAGCAATTGTGTTAGGCGGGATAATAAAATGTCTCTGTCTTACATTCTTTATCTCAGCAATACAGCCTTTAAAACAGAAGCAAAAGTAGTAAATTAATGCAGTAAACTCACTTATGGAGAGAAGGTCAGAAACAAGGGAATTCCAGACTTCTAAAGCCATGCTAAAACTAGCAGGGCACAGAAATCTACATTCAAAGTAGAGGCATCTACATGAGGTTTGCAGGTATCTTCTTATCTTCAGTTGTATGGTTAGGGATAAAAAAGTTAAGGATTTTTTTTTATTTTCTTCTACTCATCAGGGTTCATAGTGCCTTTTTGCAGGAACCTTATTTCATCAGGATGCTGCTGCAGGGCAACCAGTTCATTAGGGAAAAGCTGAGAGGACAGAATACAAGTAAAAACTGAGTTGGAGTAACAAATAAAAAAAATCACAAACAATGGAAGAGGTGACAGATCTTTCTCTTTTCCAGCTCTGTATTTTAATTAATACAAAGTTCCACTTTCCGGAACAACATCTCCTTGCCTGCCAATTGGCTCCTAGCTCCTCTTTTAAAACTCACTCCTTAATACCCATTGCTCCCAGAAATCCTTACAATAATATCTTATTTTCTATTCATAAACAGTCACCAAAATTATGGTAGACCAATACTATTATTTTGTTAAATTATTATATTTTTAACTTCACTAGAAAGTCAAAAAGACATAACCCCACCCCAGCAAATACTATTCTTTTCAACCACAGCAGCTAAAAGCAGAAGCTATTGTAAATCAGGCCTTAACGAGAGTCTCTAAAAATCTGGAGCTCCTAATGGTAGTTAAGAGACTTTCTCAATTCACTATTAACCAACCCATCAACTGTATTTAGTAACTGTGGCACTACACTTCAGAATCGCTATGTTTCAATGATACAGCCTGCTGTATACAGCCTCCTGATCAAGGAATAGTTTGTGATACTCAAATCAAAGATGTGATGTTAGCCCTCATATTCACGTAATCTGTCATTTTAGAGATTTTCGTAGGCTCTTGAAGAATAGGAAGTTGCCTGATTCATTAGTTATCCCTCCATAACAACCGAAGAAAGAACTGAATTATTTTCCAATTACACCTCTTTGTATTCAACGTATTTGTTAAAATACTGAACATAGCTTCCCTTGGAATGTTTCCCCCTATAGTAATTCCCCACAGAAATCCTTATAAAGAGCCAAAGTGGGGTACAAGTGAAGTGTAATATAGGTCTAGGACTGATGGCCTTAACCAAATAAATGCTATAATCAGCATCAGTATGTAGAACATCAACAGGAATTTTATTGCACTACAAATAGTCACAATAGTTGTCACGCTTTAACCCCAGCCAGCAACTAAGCACCACGCAGCCACTCACTCACTTCCCCCTCCCACAGTGGGAAGGGGGAGGAAATCAGGAAAAGAAGTAAAACTCGTGGGTTAAGAACAGTTTAATAGAACAGAAGAAACTAATAACGATAATGATAACACTAATAAAATGACAACAGTAATAATGAAAG
>JAVJGG010000007.1:3202411-3225527 GCA_035590195.1 Aviceda cuculoides | reverse complement strand
TGAACTCAAAACACAGCACTGTACCAGCTACTAGGAAGACAATTAACTCTATCCCAGCTGAAACCAGGACAGTAGTGTTGATAGCTTTGACTTGCAGAAGAGAATAATTTTAAGGTTTCCATGCAAAAAGCAACATTTCATGTCATATTTTTATACTCATAAACACCTTCATTTTGATAACGGATCTAGAAGCGCACATATTAACTCCCAATTGACTTCAGTGTGATACACCTGTGAATGTCAGATATACAGATCCCTTTCAAGTATTAAAGAAACGTAAGGAACTTGTTAGGACCATAAACAAATATTGCTACGAAACTGCTTAAATATGTAAAGCTGACATAACACAGGGCTGAATCCTGTATACGATGGACAACATATACCAACAGGGAAGAGGAGGCTCACAAATCTGTACGTCTGGGATGGTCATAAATGATTTTTGGTGAAGCAAGACATAGGTAAACTATCAAGCCCACCGTCTTAAAGAAGCCTTTACAAAGAGTCCAAGAAACCAGCTACTAGCAAATACTATGGAAAAATCATCTACTCTTGTTTTCAGGCTGGTCACATACTAAAATAATTAAATAGCCCCTTGGTTTTATTTAAATTCGATTAGAATAACAAATTCTACCATAACAGTACTGGCTCATCCTCAGTGTGTAATCCGTTGTCATCTTGTTTATGAAGGGGGCAAGAGTAAAGATCTTTTAAAAAACATATATTGCTTCCCAATTATCTGCAATAGCTTATATGGGCATGCCCAGAAATATGATCACTTCCAATCTGATGAGCTTGCATTAAACTAGTTGTATAACTTTAATTCTCTGCATTAAACTAGCTGTGTATCTTAAACGTGATCACTCGATCACTTCTGTATTCATGTACTTATAAAAAAAATTGCATCAATAATATTTGATAATATATTTTAATTGAAGAAGTTCAGAAGAATTCTATTTGAGTATGAATGGGGAGGCCTATTGGAGAAAACAAACAAGCCCAAAAGTGAAAACAGAGAATGGATCGATTTTGAATTACTAAAAAGAATTTTGGTTGAAAAGTCTTAAATCCTGGAATTGGGCCACACCTTAATACAGCAATCAGAAAAGCAAATTGTCAAAAATGTTTAGATGCCAGTATCTAACTCTAAGGTTTTATGTACTTCAGTGGTATGTAAATGCTAAAAGACTCTGAGAAATCAAGACTCTTATCTCAATATCTTAACATGAATTAAGACGATGACTTACAAAAAAACACATCTAACCATTTTGTGCCAGATCCTAACCCAGTATAAAGACATCAGCTTTATTTGGTGAAATTGTGTCAACTTATACTGTGGCTTTATACTTCCAACCTTTTCCAACTGAATGACTGAAAAACAACAGTGACAACTAGGCAAATCCTAAATTTTTTGCGGCTAGACCCACAACCAACCAAATAAATCAAAGAGCAAATATTAGTAAGAGAAACACCTTTGTGTTTAAAGACGATGTGTAGACTGCAACATGTGTCTCTGCATTACTGCTCAGAATAGAAATGGTCACCATTCTTCAAAGGGCAATGTAGATCTTTCTGTTTTAAAAGCATCTCATTTGCTCTGGATAATCTTTCTACTCTTGGCTCATTATGTGTCATATCACATCTCCATCGTAATTACTTTTCTATCAAGTATAATGTCATTTAGGCATTATGATCTTAGCTGTTCCAGAAGCTGCTACAAATCTTTATAGTGGACATAACTTTTCCATAACTGTTCATTCAGTGCTTTATAAATATAAAAAAGGACAAAACCACAGGTGAGGCCAAATACAACACGTTAGGGAAGTTTATTTATGGAAAATGGTTCTACCAGTCAATTTGTTTCCAACAGGTCCATGTAATGAACAAGTCTAAACACTATGATTTCTTATAAAAATGTAATATTTGGTTTTGAAGCTTTTTGACCCATGTTTCTTCATCCATGAGTTGACTTTCTGTAACCAGTTAATAGCATTATTCAGTACTAATTAGAAAGAGCCTTTTCTGTGCAGTTAATTTGTTGCAACCTAGCTCCCAGCAATTTAGGAAACTATGATCACACACATATTCCTGCTACAACCCTCCATACTCTCTGGCTACTTTGCTTTCTACCAAATAAAACAGAAGAGATGTTTTAACCTGTAAGTAGATATGCAAACAGGTTTAAAAAGCACAACACAATGGTTAAATGGAATTATGACAGAGCTAATTCAGATACATTTGCAGAATTATCAAACACAAAACATTTAAAACAGGAGTATAATTCAAGCAGTTTATCTGTAACCATTGCTAAATTTGCATTAAAGGAGGGACCAGAACTGAAAATGGTGCACACCAGCGGGCACATGTCTCATAAACCCCACTTCCACACAAGTCTGCATGAATATGCACTATAGGTGCCTAGGTGGGTGGATGGAGAAAGAGGGGTCAGAAAACAGCAGGTAAAAGAGAGAGTGAGAATTACTCCTGCTTAAAAGCTTGTCACTGCCATAACAGAGTACAAACTCAGAGCTCCACCTGTGATCAAGTACAAATCTCACGCACATCTGAAGTCTCTCTGAACCCTGTGGAGTTAGCTGGACCTTTCCTGTTCATGGACTGGGCCTTATGCTGTCCCACATCACAGCCAAAGGAAATGCAGGATTCCCCACTGCAAGTGCCACAACTTACCAAGACCTTGGGTAAACCTATTATAAAATCATTCTAAACACACCACGAATTTACCTTGGTTATTGCTATTTATCAAGGCAGGGCAACAGTGCCTCAACCAACCATGAGAGAAAGGATCGAGTTACACTCATGTCTCAAGTCAAACCTTCTTTGTTTGAAGCATATTATTCTGGCACACACAAAACGGTATCACAATTATCAGCAATGGTCTTTTTGGTAACTGCCTGGGGTAGGCAGAAGTCATTTTAAGTATCTAGAAAACCAGATGGGTCTGCCCTTGGTGCTGGAATTCTTCTGTAGCTGTAAAAATCACTTCCATTTCATAACTGACCATACAAAATCCAAAAGCAGTGTAAAGAATATCCTTCTGTCAAATGGCAAATGTATACTACTTCCACTTCCAAGAAAATGACTTTTTTATTTCCAAGTGATTGTACTGAATACCTTCACTTTATATTTCTAGAATAATATTATTTCTAAATATATTTCTAGAGTAATACTACCTTGCTGAAAATATGCAGTATTTATCTGACTTACCAGAACGATGGTGATGTTGTTCTTCTAGGAGCTCCAAGTCAAGCATTAGGTCATCTTCATCCAACTCACAGGAACCCAAGTTATTCAAAACATCCTAATATATATTTTAGAAGGAAAAAAAAAAAAAAAAGAAAGAAAAAGAAGCATTTAGACAGATGTTTTAACCAAACTGTTCTGCACAAAATAATGAACAATCAGATCTGGGAAATAAATTTAAGCAGGAGCTACAGAAAATTTTTCTACTAACATTGGACCAGTGAGAAATTGTATGAAACAACTGTCCAAGTAGAAACATATTTGTTACCATTCTCTGTTTTTACAGAATCTCAAATATTTAACAAAAACCCAGAAGTACAAGTAATACCATCTATATAACCCTGGGGTTTTTATACTGTTCAATGATGGGTTTGTGCCTTTCCAAGTTTAATCATAACTTTTTATGAAACCTGAAAATCTTATTTTTAGCACAACATAAAAGTATCAGTACTTGTTTTTCATTAAACTTTGGAATTCTAAGCACTGCCTGCCCTTACCAATATACTCTGAAGACAGATTTACTGTTCTATTTATCCAAGGGATAAAGAGACACAAATTTAGAATAAACAGGAAATTCAGGCATGAATGATCAACTCATGAATTTTTAAGTATTAAGGTAGGTGGTAAAGGCTTACATGGACAGAGAAGAAAGCCTGACTATGAAGTGTAGCTGCTTGGGTCCCCATTCCCTTTTTGTGATTCGTTTTGTTTGCCAAGTTTTAACCACAGACGGATAAGGCAGGTTTATACAATGCATCCTCTGGAATGTCAAAAAGGGGTGAGTGGGCTACAATCAAAAGAGAGCAAAATAGTAGCTTTTTGCACTACGTTCTTCCCTCCAGGATTAGCTTCTCAAAGATAAAATGACTAGTTATGTCTCAGGTAGACATCTTTACTCTGTAAACTCTGAATACAGCAATATTACTTTTTAGTCATCATTTGTGGTTATGAAATGGCATTCAGCTCAGGCTTTGCGAAGCCCTGCCTGGACAACCAGTGCCTGCAGCCAACCACAGGAATGACAACCGGTCTCTGAAGACATCCACCGTTGACGGGGTCCACATAGGGAGCCATGGCTGAAGAAAGCCTCTCCTCTGCCATCCAGGGAGAAACAGCAGCAGGGAAGAAGGCAACCCACACCCAAACTGTTCACTACTTTCTTGTTCCCTGTTCCTACGTTCACCACGGGCAACTCTGGAAAATGAGGCACCTGTTTTCTCCAGCCCCTATCAACTTGAAGTTGCTATACTAAATGTATTAAAAGAGATACTCATTCGCCATTTTCTTCCCATGTTTAGTTCATTCCATGGTCATTTCTTTTCACCTGATAATATCTGATTTTCTCCAGTCACCAACATCTAATCAAAGATAATTCAGGCATTCTCCAGCTGGCATCTTGCTTGCATATCTACAAGTGATATTGCAACAGGCTTAATTCTTCAGTCTATTCGCAGGCAAAAAAAGTCAGTAGATCCTGCACGAGATGTCAGCACTCCATACATCTCACATGCTCCCTACACAAATGTAACCTAGAGAACATGGGAATTCAGGTGAAAGAGGCCAGATGATTGTCCCAAAGTATCAAGCTGTCTGTAAGATCTCTGCATAGCAATCTGCTGTATGAAAAGCAGAGAAATATAAGAGTAGTATACATTAAACTAGCAAAAGCCCTCCCTGACTTCAGTTCCAACCATATTTTTTTTACATTCCTTCTTTTAAGTATATTCCCCGCCCCGCCAATAGATGCCAATTCTTATTCACACTCACAACTTGCACTTATTCAACCCTTTTTAGTAACTATTTCTTCAAATTCTGTTTTCTACTTTTTCACAAACACCACGCAAACAACACAAGGACTTTTTCTTGCATTCTTTCCCTGGCTTACTATCAGCAGGAGAAAACCTCTTCGTAGATACAGAACCCACTGGTAATGCTTTCACTATATTTACAGATGCCAAGCACAGAAAATTACAATTGTCAAGTGCAGAGACCTCCACACAAGCAGTGAGCAGCATTGTACAGAAAGAAAATACAAATCATATGAACATTAGTGACAAACACACATCTCATTCCCCTCTACCTTAACTCAAAGAGCTGCTAGCAAGCCTTTGTCATAGTGACTGTTTCTTTCCCTCATGCTGACAAAATGGAGACTTTCAGTAATCAAATTATTTATTACTATGCAGTACAAAAGCATAAAAAATAAAACAGGAAAATGCAATATGCAGATGCATCGTATCAGGTTACTGTACCTGGTGCTTACTTAGACTCAAACTTTTCTAGTCTACATTTGCATTAAGACATAAACCCCCAAAAAACTAGTTCACTAAAAAAAAAATTTTAAAGGAAAAGTGTTCTGTATTAAACAAAAATGGGAGAACATACACTGCTCAATGTTACAGATAACCTAAAACCTAAATAACCTTTGAATCACTGTTGGAGCCAGTGAAACACTGAAGATTGAAAATCTCATTTAGAGCTTATGTGTATCCTTTAGTACCTAAATATCTTTCAAAATAGTAGCAGCAAGACATTTCTAAGATTTGTTCTCTGTTCTTTTTCACAAATTCCAAGAGCACTGCCTGACATGACTTAAGTATCTTCAGTCCAATTGTTATTACCAGCTGAATTTCGGAAGGAGAATCAATGATTATGGCAAGTTAAGAGCAGATGAACATAAGGAAACAATGTCTGAACAATGGAAGAGTGTGGGGCTTTTTGCTCCCTTTTTAAACTTAGGTGCTATTATGTACTCAAGTTTGATCAAATGGTATATTAAACTACTCAGAGAATGTACAACACACCTTGTTTATATATTGTTTTATTAATGTAAGAAAAGCATTCTGGTGGCAAAGTCCAAAAGAACAGTCCCTGCAATTTTCAAGCAACAGTTGAAAGTTTTTCATGCCAGTAGAGGCAAAAGGTAAAAAGGTTTACATACACAGGTTTACCTTACCTTAAAATTATAATCTATATTACAGTTGACCAACTGAACCCATATTGATACTAATGCCAAGCATCCTTTGATGAGCCATACCAGTAGTAATGAGCATGATTTCATGCTAATTGAGCATCTATGACATCTTGTGCAATAACTTATGCGTGGTCTGAAATCTTGGGAGATTTTCTGCAAATACGTAGCGATTCACAGCTTTCATCAAAAAACAAATTCTGTCTGATTTAGAAACAACAAACACACACAAGAAGAACTACAGTTTTCCAATTTGAAGAAACTCCACCACGTAAGATGGACCAAAAAGGAAAAGGTTCATATACAACTCTCCCCCTGCATATTATTGCCTTTCAGGAAGGTCTTCATTTCCAATAACCTTCAGAGTGGAAGCAAACCACGCTCTGTGTATCCTCTCTGTCCTCTGAGGCTGATGTGCACCCTGCTCCTCACAGCAACACTTCTGCTTGTCCACCTGAGCTGAGGGCTCCCAGCTGCCTTCCCAACACACCTGTGACCCCCTTGCCTTCCCTTTCCTACAGCCTCTTCAACTGCACCAACAACCATAGGCAAGCTAAAGTGACAAAGAAAAGCTCCCCCAGGTTTATTCTTCTCAGCAGTACCTCCACCAAGGAAGCAGTCTTCCTCTTTCCCCAGGAGTTCACTTGTTCTTTACAAAGAGACAAATCACAAAACTGGGAACAAACAAATTAAAGCAGCTACTCTCCATCATGTCGAGAATGAAGGCTTGGCAGAGAGACCTGCTCTACCTGCCAGGGGTGTCAGTGATGTCGGTCCAGCTGCTCGCCTGCTCCCACCGCCCACCTCTGCGGGTAAAGTCCTTCCACAGATACAAAACAAATGAACTCACGAATGCATAAAAGCACACCCAAGCAGAGAGTGTTAGTTGGGTTCCCAGGGCTGTCCTGAGTAATATTTTCTGAAAACATGTAATTAGAAAACAGAATAAGAAGAAAGGGCTCCTAGAATGACCTGCCTAATGCCACAGAGCAGCTCAGCAGTACCCCTGCGGGTGCACGCTGACATCCTGCACCCCTCTGCCTCCTCACCAAGATCCATCACTCCTTTGTTGCTATGACAGTTAGTAACCATTGTAATTTCTTTTTAAGTTTAATATCTCTTGACCCTTTCCCCATTCTCCCCCTCACTACTGCTGCTGCATTCTTTGAAGAATAACTCAATTAAATTTTTTAAAAAGAAAATAAGAGAGAGAGAGAGAGAGAGAGAGATTAAGCCCTAAAGGGCATTCCAAGTGAATAATTTCAAGGCTTTGCTACATAAAGAAAAAGAAATGAATGCTTCCATCAAGGTCCCAAGGAAATATTTGTTGACTATTTATGGTGGCATACCTTTTATTTATTCCAGGAGGAAAACTATTTAGTTAAGGCAGAAGCTCTGCAGCAAAAACCTCTTTATTGACTCTGTTATAAGCCCTTAGAAGCCTTAAGACATATTTCCTACTTTTGGTGTCTGCTTGACTTCTACCATCATTTTGCCTTTATAACGGACCCAAAATTAACATGATGGTGCTTTTTTCTTCCAGTTGATCTGGAAGTTGATCATAACCTGTGAGAAGAACATATGAACACACTTACTTAATTCATCATTTGGCCACATCTCTCAAGTTTTCCTGGTCAAGACAGGCTGCAGCCCCAGTTTACCTATCAGTCCTTCCACCTTTGACTTGGTGAACTACCACCATTTCTTTAAACAAGTTTCTATCTAAATAAGAGTTTAACAGAGATATTTCAAATGTTACTAATTCAGAATAAAAAGCAGTAATTTGTACAATGGTTCAGGCTGCTTTTGATAACTGATAATAGCTGTAGCAGAACAGGATGCTAATCCAAGAATATTTCAAGGCATCAGTAACTTTTCAGTAACAATTTTCGTATTTAAAATTCCCTGAACTCAATGGTACTCAATTTAGTTGTGACTGGGCCCAGGCGTTCTTAACAGTCTTAAGAAATATGACCTAAGAATCGTTCTATTATCAAAAGAAGTGAAGTGATATGTATGGGTATAGTTCAGAAACAGCTGAAATGTTACAGGGACAGATATGTATTAGACATACAGCTCGTCCCAGCCAGATGGTGTGTATCTGGATAGTAAGCATACTCAGGGTTGCTGAAGGGGGCTTCCTTCCTACCTTATTTCCCTCTCTATCTCTGTCTTTCTCTTCCCAGCTTCCCTTCCTATAATCACTTAAAGGAAATCTAACGCATAATACATGAATTTTCAGTCCTTTTCCAGAATAGTCAAGTATTTTCATTATTTTTAGACCTGTTCCAGCTCAGAGTCTACAATACTTAAAATGTGTTTGAAAGCTGGAATAAATAAAAACAGCTTTAGTAGTAAATACATATAAAGTGCCCCACATAACAGGTCTCAAATCTACTGTTAAGCTTAAATCAAAAAAAGAAAAGCAGATAACATTTCTTTATAAAGCCCCTTTTACTAGGAGGGGGTGTGTGTGTGTTTAAATCATTATTCCAAATAACCAATTCACACATATAAATACCTAGTGAAATTACTGCTTATGGAATTATAGTATATTCCTCTAAAAATTGACTACTCTGGTATTCAAAAATGACAAAAAACCATACATATGAATATACAAACACACTAAAGCATATTATTTTGCTAAGCAATGCAATTCAATTCCAAAACGGACCTAGCAAAATCGTATCAATTGCACAATATATATAAACAAAGCAGGGTAAATCCATGCAGAACCAAATATTTACAACTAATATGCAAAACCAAGATGAATAATTGGGTTTAGGTGAAAAATTTGCCCATTTGAAACAGCCAGCAATCAACAGCACCAGTCAAAAGATTCATTTCTTGATGTTTTCACACATTTTTATTCTAGACTTCTTGCTCCCATACCATTGAAATAATAAAGTAACAGCAAGGTCCTAAAGGCAGCAGACAGAGGTTCTCGTCATTACCAGCATCTTTGGATAGTTGTATATGTTATTTTGTAATCTTATTCTAATTAACATGCAGCACCTAGTCAATATGATGTTCAATGGCTTCTGTTCCTTTTTCATTTTCAGCCCTGACAAATTTTGTTTTCCTGAGCAAAAGGATGCAGATTTTTTTTCTGACCAGTTTCTGACCACAAGCTGCCACTGGGACCTGGCATTTTCCAATGTTTTTCAAGGCTCTTTTACACAGGTGACAGATTTCCATTTCATTACAGTATAGTGATACTGCAACAAAATCTTGACTATTGCTTGGAGATTGTTCAAGACCTTTGAGGACTTGAGGTCCAGTAAGCAACTTAGTGAAGCTACAAGACTAAAGCACTGACATGTTTGCAGTTACTCAGTTCATAAACATTTCTGTCAGACACAAACACAGCTGAAGATAGTACTCACAGAAAAGTTAGCACCAGTTATATATATATATTGATATAACCTTACTATCATGAACTTGAACATATTGACTACATTTTAATCTTTAATGTATCTTTTGATCAAGCTTTGCACCTGTGCTCAGAAAACACTTTTTCCTGGAAAGCATTTTGTCAACTGTGCTTCCTCTGATGTGTGCCTACGCAAAATACTCACTGCTGCTGCAATTCAAACTGAGCATATGAGCTTTGGTCACAGGCATTCCTCTTTGAAACGCTGTTCTTCATCATCACCTATGTTATAGACAGTTGACACGTACATGTTACATGCATTTATCCTCAAGAAACTGTAATCCTACTTCACTAGTACTTTAGACTCTATCAGGAAACTCCTAAAATCCAGGGGAATAATTTTTTAAAGTTTTTTTCTGCTAACATAATAGCCTGTGTCTCATTTGCACAGGTGATTATGCAGTGATCACTGGACTTTCAAAGGCATTTTTAGAAATACAAGAACAAAATTTTAAAAACTTACTTTTCAAAAAAAAATGTTGTGGGTTCTGTTTTGTTTTCTTTTCTCCCCATGTTGGCTTCTAGACATCTTCCTGATCACCTTTCTCTGTGTTATTGCTCTTAACTGTTTTCTGAATACAGATTTTCATTTCTTATTGGTTTGGGTTTCTTTTCAAAATGTAAGGATTTAGTGTTCATGCCTCCCCATTGAAATGATGTACTAAATGTGTTTTATAAAATCCCTCTTAGAGAAAAACACCCTAGTATTGCATGTATAACAGTATTTTAGTACTTAATATTATAGATTCCTTTTTTCCTTCACTGTAGAAATATACGTGGGGGGCTATTTGAGATCAATGCTTTTGCAAGAGCACATAGAAAACACACTCTTGGGAGAATAATTTGATTCTTTTGTAAAGTCATATGTACGACAATGCACCTGTGTCTACACAGGGTCACTGCATATCTGATGCTGGAAAAGATCAGAATTAAATACTTATTTCAAGTCTGAAATGATTTCTAGAGATTGCCAAAAGATAGTACTTCATCAAAATTGTATTCAGCAAAGGAACATGGCATACAATCAGCATAAGAATGAAAACCGAGATATACTCAAGGAAAAAGAAAGACCTTGAGCTATTTAAAGTAATGTTAACTCCTAGAACCATACCTGAATAATTCATGGACATAATGAAGTATTTCACCTTCTGCACTCTCCTACACACTTCAAAGGGAAAATGAAAGTGCACAAAACCCAGCAAACAGAAAAACCTTTAAAAACACAGAATCCCTGCCAGCAGCCTAAAAATCTCTGTATCAAATATAAAGCTTATGGATGCCTTTCATATACCAAGAGCAGGTTAAAAGCATTCTTTTCCCCTCAACAGCACCACCCAAAAGGCATATTATTCCTTACTCGAATAAACTACAGACTTTAGAAAAGAAAAAAATAAATCTTGTAACACTTGGCGAGAACACTTTCTGTAGCTAACGTTTGGAAATCCATTTATATTATAAAATAATGCGTCCTTAAGAACCAAAGACAGAAAATTATCAGTGGAGGGAACTGTCTAACTGTAAAGCTCAGATCCATCATACTATTCTTCAAAATATTTTTTGCATGCACACCTTCGTCTGTGTAAAGGAAGTGCAGTATTTTCCATCCTATTCTTGTTTCTGCCCTTTTGATTCTCTCTGTGCATTAAATCAATGTCTGCAATGATGCTCCATTTGCCTGAGTGATTATAACTAATAGACTCTCCTAACAGATCTCAGTTTGCACTCGCCCACAGAGGGTTCACTCTCCCACAATACGGTCGGCTCACTGAAGCCACAGAAGTGTAATACAGCAAAGCCCAAGCACCACTGGCGGCGGGAAGAGGAGCTGACCGTCCTCCTGTCCGGCCACGGTGTCAGTCAGGATCAGATGACGGGGGGAAGTGGCACCTACCTTCAGAAGGCGACAGACAAAAGCATTCGAGCAAATACCACGTTGATGTACAGCACCAACGTTCACTCTCCCCATGTTAATCAGCTTTCCCGTCATTGGGACAGCACGCGTAGGGATCATACGGTACTCTGACACCTGGAGGTCACTAGCCCACCTCCCACTGCAAACCTACAAGGGCTTCTCTTCCTACGTAGCAGCTATAGACGCTGCCAGCTGGTCTTGGATACATTCGCTGCTGTTGAGTCATCCAAACACTACAAGACCGGTGAGGATAACATGCAGCTGAAAGCCATGGGTTGGCAGCATTGATCACAGTGCAATAGTGTAACCTACCTCTAAGACAGCACCCGTGAATGCCAATGGATTCACCTTTGCAGGAGTAACCAAAGCCACACTTAGTATTAGCTTGCCTTGAACTCAGCCATATGCACGCTAAAATGGAGGAGCAATAGCCAGTGTTTTTGTAACACAGAAATGCCACTAACAGTTTAACTGGTAACATACAAGTATCTTATAACACCGCTAAACACAGGTATATAAATAACATGCAACTCCAAAGACTCAAACAGAGAATGGTGGCATATTTGCACAAACGTTGTACAGGAAAACATGCAAATTAAAAAAAAAAAAAAAAAAGCCAGCAAGATGACAACAAAGGTGGTATAACAGGCAGGAAAGGTGTGTGATGGCACCAGAACTAGTCCTGGTCCCAAAAATACGATGACCTATAGGAGAGGCAGATAAGGTCCTCTCCCTTTCCTTTTGGGGAGGAAACCGACAAGCACAAAACCACCAAGGATGAGCGCGTAAAGACGGGGAAGGAAGAAGCAGCACACTGGTTCCAGTTTCCAACACCTGAGAGCACAGGAGCTTGGCCCCACAGCCTCAGTGAGGGCAACGACAAGGATCGCCGCCATCATCGGTACCCACACCCCAGCGAAACTGGCCTCTTTTGTCAGTCTCCTAAACAGCCCCATTGCAGCCATCTTTAATTCCTACACTTACATACGCATACGTGTATGTACACGCACCCACGTGCAACACACAGGCCAGCTGCACAGACAAACAGCTCTTAGAGAGCCGGGAGGCACCAGGTGCCCTCAGCATTTAAAATTTAGCATACTTTATGCATTTATTATTGCAATAAATCCAGGTTCAAGTCGACCCTAAGTAAGGATCAGCTCTTGACAAAGCTGATAAAGACAGCGATCACGTAACCTTGAATTCACTATCTAGCAATAGCATATCAAAGCAAAAGACACATTTAAAATGTGCACAAGCTTATGTGCACCAGAAAGCTTGAGATTTGAGTCTGTGAATAAAAGAAAAAACAATATCATTTCAGACAGAGAGGCACTTTGCCGACTATTTGCCATTCCTTCAATTAATTCTGGAGCACTCAGATTCACTTTGGTTATAAACAGAATCAAGACAATTCGATTTTCTGTATTCAGAAAGGAAAAGGTGTGTACAGTCTTCATATATCAATGTAAAATTTCATTAAAAGAATCCTAGAAAAAAAAAATTCTTCTGTTAGGAAAGTGTGAAAACTCAAAAGAAATGCAATAAAGCTTAAAATGACCAAATAAAGCCTCCTTTAATAGATTCCCCCCCCTCCCCACTCATACACACATATGCTTTCCTCCCAGCAGAGGGATACATCTGCAACACATAATTTGCTTTGTGGATTAGTTAATGTTTTTACAGCTTTTGTAATAGGCAAAGCGCTATGGAAGCGTTCTAGTGCAGCCATAATCATCATATAGCTTTAGGAAAGTTTTCTACATCTCATGTGCCAGATTTTTCCGTCAAACAGAAAAACCTCCTTGGGTATCTCCATCCTGCTTTTATATAGGATATAATTTAGACCATTCTGTGAAGTTTATTTGTATATACCTTAGAGATGTGAGTAAAACAGGTTATTCAACACATGGATTGATCAGGTAAATTTTTCCAAAACCATTCAAATTAAACACATAACTTACAGCTAAACCTTTTGCAATTGAAACTTCGGCAATGAGAAACTTCTGGCTGTGTCCTGACAGCACTCAAGTCAATACTTCAGCTGACATTTAAAGGGTCAAAAATTGCTTTATGACACGTAATCAATCTCCAATTTCATTTTTGCCTTTTCCTCGCCAGTAGTATGCAGAGAGGAAAAAATAAAAGAAAAACAAACAAAAAGGATATAATCATACAGCTAGTGAGGGCCTGGCTGCCAAAAAAAGAAACATTTAAATTCAGGGAATACAAGAGGGAGATCCTTAGCATTTATAATCTTGATAAACCACTACCACCCCTAAGGGGCAAACCATGGCAATCTCTTTAAAGAATATTATTCTTCTGATGAACCACATCAGAACAATTCTCATTCTGCCACCATCCAGCACCAGCCACATTCCTCTGGCAGAGACAGCTGAACTAAAGCCCCATTTCCCCAAACAGGACTAACCTTGTTTAGCAAGTGGTTTTGGTATTTCTGAAAAGCAATGCAGGAGAGGGTACTTGTATGGTACCAAGCTCAAGAACTGATCGATTCTTCTTGCAAATAATCTCTCCCCAAAATGTCCCAGTTCTAGTTTTATCATCTATTCTGTTGGAGTCAGTATTTTTGGATGCCAAATGAAGATAATCTATTTTATGGCTTGAGTATTATTTCATTTCTAAGAAAAGACTAAGATTTTCTACATATGAAAAACTCAAAACTCTCCTAGGCATATGATTAAATAAAAAAAAAAAAATTTTGCCTAGTAACAGGAAAATTTAATACTTTTCCCCCCTCCCAGTATTATTAAAAGCCAATTCGAGGTTCAACCTTCTGTTTCTAATTCTAATTTGTAGCTGGTAACATTGGTGATAAATCACTAAAAAGTGAACCCTGTAAATGAAACCACAAGTGACCCTTTACTATAGCATCGTTAATGCAATATCGTAATAGATATGCTATTGCTAATATTATTTAAATTCCTTCTGTTTCCATGGTAACTTTGGCCTACAGCAGCTCTGGTAAACAGGGTTTTAAATCATTCTTAGAGAAAGGCTTCTGCTCAAATGTCATTTTTCCACTAGTGCATACTTTTCCCCATTTCCTTTGTTTTGTTCTTTTTTTTTTTTTTTTTTTTTTGAATAAAAACTGTGATGGCAATTACTGGTCCAGAAAACAGATTTTTTTGGTTATTGCACTTGAATGGGCAGTGAATTGGGAACTTGAGGAAGCAACACAACCTGCAACAAGCTTTGACTAATATCAGCAGTACAAAACGCAATATTCCATCCAGAAGAGGTATCTAAATCTCACACAGACTGAGAAACAACAATCCCTTGCTGGAAATTCTGTAATGCATACACTTTACAGGCTTTGTTACTTCTCCTCTGTACTCTTTGATGCTTAAAATTACTCTCTCTTTCAGTATCCACATGTGCATTTTCTTCTAGCAAATATTTAGCTCCCTAGACATCAGAATGGAAGAACAGCATGAATATCCATGAACCAGTGTTAAATTCTTTCCCGTGACTTACACAGGTGCTTAAACCGAACAGAAAAAATTGATTTGCCAGACATGCCCAGCTTAAGAAGAGAATGGTATACTGGTATCACCTATCTTTTTTATCTGGATTGAGAGATGACCAAACCTGTACATTCAGCTGCCAGTCACCTTGCCAACCACAACCAGGGATAATCAACAGAATCTGGTTGTGTCACATCATTTGCGCTCCCCCCCACTCCGAAAAAATCTGTTGAAGAAATCAGTACACTATTATGGGGACAATCTCCTTATAGGAACAAAGTGAAAATACCTGAGAACATGACACTCTTGGAGAGGCATAACACTGCCTGAACTAAGGCCAGGGCAGATATTTAGGCTATACCTTAAGCTTTTGGGCACCCCTGTCTATTCAACCTACCCCAGCAATAGCACTAGTTTTATTACTGCTTCAGAGCCCAAAGAAGCAGCTAAAGATGATTCCCTTCTTAAGCCAATGAATTCACGATCTATTTTCAGTAGGACATAACCCTTAGTAATGTTAATTGCATTACAAACTGTTACTTGTTGGCAGGACATCCAATCCTTAAATAATTTCCTGTAGTCAATATAGCTGTTTACAAATCGGACTGATGTCAGGTTTATCAGATCGGGAAAATGTAATTGCTGATGCATTCTAACCAGCGAAAGCTCAAATAATATTGTTACATGTAACATATTTTATATATACATACATATGGAGCCCAAATAATGTTGTACACATATTGTAGAGATTGGATCAGTGTCTGGTTCTTCAGAAGAAAACAGTATTTTAAAAAACTATGTACTGGATTTGCCACAAAGTAAAGCACAAAACCTGTTCTTCACTCTGCTTATGGGTCTTTTACCCACAATTCTGTTTCCATTTATTTCTGTTCACTGTGTGGCTTTGCAGTCTAAATGGCATCTGCAATATTTGACAGTTCCCATTTTTCCTATAAAATTTAACAGAAATAATGTGCATATAATAAAGAATAGCAAAGACACAGCATATTTTTCATTTAAAAGGGCAATGACTGAAAATATGCACTCCCTTAATCAGCAGCTTACGTGTTAAAGGCTCTCTGGTTTGCCATTAAGTATCATATATCTAGTCACAGAATTCTTCATCCTGAGCACATGAAAAGTCTGCTATTTGAACAAGCAGGGATGTGTAGCCTATTACACTAAGTTAGACGTCAGACCCAAGACATTCAGGAATGACTTAGCTCTGCTAGAAAGTACTCCAAAGACCTTTTTCACTAACCAACATTTATGCATCTTCAGTATAGAGAGCAACTGAAACTCTTCGAGGTCGTGGTGACAGTCAGAAACTTTCTCAAATCCTTACCAAAAGACTGTCATTATAATGATCTTCACTTGCCATTAATTCTCAGCTGCTTAATTTAGTAGGGTAGAAAGCATTCCCCCCAGTACTAATTGGAATAAATTTTTCATTTAATAGTCTAATGTGCTCCCGTTTTGGGGGTTATTTTGCTTTCAGCGAATCAATGCTCTCATTATTTGTTAACAGCTACGTGCTCGGGGCATACTGTTAAGAGGCCTACAATAAGATAGCCTCTTGGTCAAAAGTCTAGGTTTAAAAAGTATTAGCACCACATACATCACAGGGTAGACTTCTTTAGTACAGCTATGATTTCTTTCAGAAAGAGGTAAAACTCAGTCTTCTGTTCTGTTTTGAATAGAATACAGACATTCAGAGGTTCAGTTAACAAAACATTGCTGTTTCATTCCCCCTCTAAACAGGCAACACCACAAAAATCCAGACTTGCTCAGCATCAAGGACAGGTTTTTATGCCATGATGTGAATAAACCAGATCCTCATGGACTAGGCTTCACTAGGGCCATCACAATAAACTCATCTGGAGAATACTTGCCATAAAATGTTATTCGGCATAAAACAACACATAACCTTAATGCCCAAATTTATGCTAAGAACTTGGACACTTAAATTAAGAGACCTGTCCTTAATGTCTATGTAGTCAGAACTTTACAGAATAAACTGAAGTACTACACAGCAAATATTTACTGTCTTAGCAATGGCAGATTGCCATTACTTTCAAATGTTTACTAGAATGAGGAAGCACTTGTACTATACTTTTCAGTATGGTACTTCTATAGTACTTGTACTATACCAACATTAGTGACGTTAAAACTACTTGATTTTCTCTTGTTGCCTTGATTTTCACCGAGATTCAAACCTCACTTCAGTCAACGGGTTCTAATAATGCCTTCTACAATGATTAGCAGACATCTTCACACACCAAAAAAAGAGTGACATGTTCTTTCTTGGTCAATATCTCTATTTTCAAGATGCTTTTCTGCACATAAGCACCTTCTGTAGCTGCTGTTGCTTTTAGGGTGAGATAAGAGGAAAGTACAGAGGTAAAGAGGTTTTACAAAGTGCAGTAGAATCTACATAAAGATTAGATTCTACTGGATGTGCTGATCACATATCAAAGAAATCTGATCACATATCAAAGCCCATACCTTCTACAGCCTTAATTCTGTATGTATAGACTACATTATACCAAAAAATTAATTTTGGTTTTCTTTCTATTTATTGGAGTCATAAAGAAAATATAGTCACTATGATAAAGCCAGCATATGTAAATGCCGTTCTGGTGTTCAGTACTATGCAGTACGTACTATTATTCCCAGCTCTGCAGTGGAAGTGTGCATGTACTTTTACAAATGACAACTTATTAGCCTACTTTCCTAAAGAATAAGGTTGATGTCATCCCATTGTCTAAGCACAAAATTTTTTTTTTGTTCTTTTCCCAGGAAATTTTGAACCTCTTTACCAACATTAACTGAATTGGACAGAAAGGTAGCAATCTTAAAAGCAAAATGCAGAAGCTAAGCAACAGCAGATACGTGGATGCAAGTGTGAGACTCAAGCAGTGCATCTGCTATGAGCAAAAGTGCTGTACAAGCTCACACCTTACAATGGTGGGTATGAAATATCCTTTTTTCTTGACTGTAGGAAGTTTCAGCTGAACCCTACATCCTTATTTGATACTGACATTGATCCATCTGTACCAAAACATAAAAACCCTTGCAAGTCAGGTTTCCCTAGTTCCAGTGCTCATAAAAGTCATTTGCTTGTTACATGATCAAACAGTGAATATTCCATGATTATGCTCCATACGCTAACTAATACAGACCAACTCAACATCCTATTGTTTTTAAAAGAGAAATCAGACACAAGGTGAAATTACTCCACCGAATGAGAAGGCTGCACTGCTGGGACCAGAATAGTCTTTCATTTCTGCTCCTCCCTTATTCAGCAGTACCAGGCAATTGCTTAATTTTATTGTGTCGTAATTTGAGCAACCAACCACCTAGTGGAACTGACTAAAAAAACAAGAGATGGAGTTCTTTATTTGCCAGAGGTTCTTAAACAGGTTTGTCTGTGCTGCCACACTAGCTGCTAAACCCCCTGTGTCCGTCCTTCCAGCTCCTGAAACATTGAGTGTGAACCAGCATAATCATAGGTAGCCTGCTGTTACTAACGGAAGGGAAAGGTTTTTCTTCTTTAAATCTGTACTCACTTCAGATAGGTGAGTATCCTCAGCTGTTAGAGAGCTATATGCAAATCATTGTAGTCAGAGATTTACTGAGTTAAAGCTTTGGTGTAATGCTACAGTTGTATTATTTATAAACGTGATAATTGAAACTGACTGAGGAACAGGCAGGTTCCTTCAATGCAGTAAAACACATGCAAATACAGAACATGAGTTCACCTGCTTCAGCAGCACCCATCACCACGAACACACAATTTCAGGATCTTCCTCCATGCTCTGACTCACAACTGAACAGAGACCATTTAAAAACCAATGACCAGGTAATAAAAGGTGTAAGGAACCTGAGAGATGACCAGTTAGTTATGCCTTTAACCTCCTAAAATAGCTGTTTGCCATGCAAACGCAACAGCCCTGTTGCCCAACTAGCAGAGATTTAGGAGTGCAAGAGGCAGACATTTGAAAGTACTGGGCTAGAACACTAAAAAAACCAACCACCACCAAACCAAACAAATCATACCTGCTTACAACTATAAGCATATTGAACTAATGTTCAGTTTTCATCTGTTCTTTTAGAGGATGACAAAGGGAAAAAAAAAATTAAAACTTTGTTTTCCTTCTACTGGTCACTACCTGGGCAGTACTTCATCATGAGTGTGATGAGCCTCCACTGCTCTCAGCTCCAGTCCTGCAGTTCAGCCCCAAGGCAAGAACCCTTCTACATTCCAAATAATTTTACAGTGTGTACTTCCTTCTTCAAGAAGAAGATTCAGACTATCCACAGAAGAATGAACTACAGAGATGTAATGAGTTTGTTGTTTTCGTTTCCCTCAGGATACGCAGGAGGCTAGCACTGCGAAAATAGACAATACAGTGTACCAATGAAAGTTTGGCATTTTGATCCCTGGGAAAAAGTCCAGTTTAATCTATGAGAATGTAAACCTCAAATGTTAAAAATTAATTAATTAATTAATTAATCTTTGTGTGCAGAAATGCATGTCACACAGTGTTCTTTGGGTACCACCCATGAACAGAGCAGTAACTGTTCATCTGTAGGATTTTCCATGCACTATCTACAAAAGTGAAATACTACACTAAAGATTCTTGCATCATTTATCAAATATAAAGCAGAGAAAAGCTACCAATAAGCATGTATTTGCCATGTATAAAAAAGGCCTCCAAAATTATCCATTCTTACTATTTTATCAGGTTACACTGATAGACCTATGGTTTGTGGGCCACAAAAATCCAGGATTCAGACTCACACCTTTGAATACTTCCCAGTGGAAGATATGCTTGCATTGCTGAAAGTAGCATTCTTCAGATGTTCCACTTAGTGCATGAGTTGGGGTAAGTGTCGAAGGAAAAGTAGATTTCATGCCTTTTGGAAAAAAAGCAGGTGATATCTGCTTTTACTCAATAACACTCTGCTTTAAAAAACACATTTGCAGGGGAATCAGAGCCAGTATACAATTTGCTTTGTTACATAGCTTGCAAAAGCCTTCTGACTTACAATAAATAACATTAAACTTGTATCTTTATCTTCTTTGAATATGAAACAAGAGAAAAACTTGAAACATGATTGTATTTTGCTTTAATTTTTTGAGTTTGATGAAGCTATAAACTAGAAGGACTCCAACATGATACCTGAAAGGCAGCATAACCTAAAGGAACATCAGTCAACTGAGAAACTGAGCTTTGATATACTTTCTGCTTCATTACATCAGGTAATCTCTTCAACCTGAAGGTACTGTCTCTACTCCTACTCCATGTCTGTCTAGCTTATTCAAATAGTAAGTCTTAGAACAAATGACTCTGCTAGTGATTTTTTTTCACTCACATTCAGCAGGAGATTCTGCAGGGACAGCTGAGAAGACCACCAACCCTATCTCTGCTCCATCCCTCCTCTACTTTATTGCAATCTTATGAGGACACATGGAACAAGTATTCAGTTCTGAACCTCCACCACTAGAAGTGTTAAAATAAATTTCCTTATGGTAATTCATTTTAACAGTCTGTGATGTAAACATTTGTGATCCAGGAGCAGTCACATATTATATTCTGCTTTCTCAGCCAGAAGAGGAGCCAGGTAGAAAACGGAGAGCTGTAACTGCCTCGGCCATAATATCTTCGTTCACTTGCAGCATTCTATGCTTATACAGAACACCAAGTGTGTCTTTCAATCAATGTCTTTATGCCAGTGTTCATATACTAAAAAAACAGAAATCATGACAATTCAGTGCAACATTAAACAAAGAAAATTCACAAATATCTTTACTTCTTTTTTGCATGTTGTCATATTGCATGAAATTTAGCTCTTTCATTTGTGTACAATGTCTGTGTGCTATTAAATCATTCTTTTCTGAAATGTCTTGAGACAATTTATAGCAAAAAGGAAAGCAAGTCTAACCTCTATTATGCAGCAATACAGTAGGATTTTATTTTCCCATCCATATAGTACTTGCATTGCTACCAAGCAACAACTTTGAACAACTGGATACTCTAGCTCTGCTACTCAAAAAGCTGCAAATTTCTTTTCCAGCCTCTTGCTGCTTAGAGGCAGAGTAAAACCACGCTGAACCAGCCAGTCCATCGCTTCACTCAAAGCATTTCTCCGCATCACAAGGAGAACTGCTTAGCCTACCAGTTGCCCAGTGCCTTTAGGCATCTCTTCCCTGTAGGCCATACCACACGACTCTGAAGTTGAAGCTTAGCACCTAAACCTGTAGAGCTTCAACATAAGGATTTGACTTGCCATGGTAATTTATCTGTCAGGCTTCCTTACTGCTGAGCGATCTCAGATACTTCCAATCCCAAGGACTATGCACTGCCAATTTCATAGCATTGCAGGGTTACTGCTCCCTGGCTATGACAACCGCGTCATCAGAAAAAAAAAATCTCAAAGACCCTTCCTTGTCACAGTCTTCACCTGCTGAGAAACCTTTTTCTATGCTGCACAGTGGCATAGCTTCTCCTATATGCTTCCTAAATATTATCACACAGTTATCTGTATAAAATAAGGAAAACATAATTTATGTTTTAATCAGAAGGCTTAGCTATCATACTACACAAGAAATCGAGCAGCCTTCAACTCTCAAGCACAGGCAGATTTTACATCAGCGTTCATCGTTACAAAGAAGCCTACTGCCACCGAGTGGCTAAGAGGAAAAATGAGTTTATTGGTGAAATGCACCCAGTCTGCAGAAAGCCTGTAGTTCCTAATTTTGATGCATTTCCAAAAAGAATGGCTTTGAATGGCAGCTGGCGGTCTGTTTGAGTTAAGAAAGTCACGTAATCAAAGATTAATTTCTAGGCACAACAATCAACAGACATCTTTCTGGATCTCTGAAATCAGAGACACATGGTATATTGATACCACACAACATAATTGCCTTCAATTTTTGCCTCAGGGTTATGTATCATAACCTTAAACAATAATATATGAATTTAAATATTAATGCTACCAAGAATTTAAGTAGTACATCATTATTCCTGTTATCACTGGCAGGCCTGATAGCTCTCTGGCACACTTTTAAATTAACTCTGTGTCCAGGAGTTCCAGCCGCATTCTCTGTTATACTTGGATTTCAACCACACACATGCTTTCTTTTCAAACTAAAAATAACAGGATGATATGGTACTGCCTTCTCCCTTTATATGCGAACTTTATATTTTAAGATGTCACTTGAAAAAGCTTTTAAAATGTGAATTAAAAAAAAAAAAAATTATACCAAAAGGATTTTTTTAAATCCTCAGAACAAAGTCCCACATTAAAAAGCACTTAACTTGGGATTGACAATCACTTGTCTCAGTGCTTATTTCTTCATGGGAGCTCTTAAACTGGGCATAATCTTGTTAGGGAACTGTGGTCCACTCCTGGTGATTTGAAGGTACACTGAAAGAAGACATGGTGCAAGTTCTTCAGGTGTGACTTGTCATTTTCACTTAGTGATATAAAAAACCCGAGTATAACAATCGTAACAACTTTCTGTATCCGTATGCATTATATCACATGGTTATGCATTATACCATATAAATATTCTAAATTTCTTTGTTCCATTATAAACAAAAATGATTGCTCAGAATAGTGAACGCTGTCTTCTGTTTCATGTGATGCACGGTACTAGGAACACTGATAGAATCATAGAATCATTTAGACTGGAAAAGACCTTTAAGATCATCAAGTCCAACCGTAAACCTAACACTGCCAAGTCCACCACTAGTCTATGCCCCTAAGCACCACATCTACACATCTCTTAAATACCTTCAGGGATGGTGATTCCACCACTTCCCTGGGCAGCCTATTCCAGTGCTCGAGAACCCTTTTGGTGAAGAAATTTTTCCTAATATCCAATCTAAACCAGCCCTGGCACAACCTGAGGCGTTTCCTCTTGTCCTGTCGCTTGTTACGTGAGAGAAGAGACCAACAGCCACTTCGCTACAACCCCCCTTCAGGTAGTTGTAGAGAGTGATAAGGTCTCCCCTCAGCCTCCTCTTCTCCAGACTAAACAGCCC
>JAVJGG010000007.1:3159605-3187857 GCA_035590195.1 Aviceda cuculoides | reverse complement strand
GCTCCCTGGGCTGGGGGGGGACAGCCTGCCTCACCATGGTCTTCATCCCACGGGCTGCAGGGGAATCTCTGCTCCGGGCCTGGAGCATCTCCTCCTCCTTCTGCACTGACCTGGGGGTCTCCCACATATTCTCACTCCTCTCCCGGCTGTGATTGTGCAGCTTTTTTCCCCTTCTTAAATCAGTTCTCCCAGAGGTGCTGCCACCATCACTGATGGGCTCGGCCTTGGCCAGCGGCAGGTCCGTCCTGGAGCCAGCTGGAATTGGGTCTGTCGGACACAGGGGAAGCTTCCAGCAGCTTCTTACAGAAACCACCCTTGTAGCCCCCCCACTACCAAAACCTTGCCATGCAGACCCAATACACATTTGTTTTCATATTAGTATGAGAACTTAATTGATTCTTCTCCCTCCCTAGCATTTCTACATAAACATATGCATTTTGTGTCTGTTTCCACACTTGGTTTTCCTTTTGCTAGGCTAAGTAAGCCAATCTCTCCTAGTGTCCTCAGCTGCAATAATCTCTCTGTTCCTTTGTATATCTAATATTGTTTTCCTGAATTTCTTCAGTCTTGAGTTCAATTTTCTTGAGCATGAGTTACCAGAAAAATTTAAAATATTTTTCCTATCTGTGCTAGTTATATGTTCATCAAACTGTGAAGAATCAGAATTTGAGCCATGCTTATTGATTGTTATATATGCATAAGCATACGTAGCATCAAAACCTAAACATGGACTGTGCATTTTGTACTTCAAAACTAGCACTTTGCACATACGTAGGAGAAGAGATGGGAACCAGTGACAATCATGAGCAAGCAGTACTGCACAATTTTAGTAGTACCTTCCTGAAATAGTAAAGATGCTGATCTTTTCCTGCTGAGAGCAGCACTGTACAAGCTAATGAGCAATAGGAATAAGGAAAATTCTGATGCAGGCTCATCACTACCAGATGCAAAAAATCTGCTTTTATCTCCCAAAGACAGACAAGCTGCATGATGTCACTAGTTGCTCTTGCACTGCAATCCTCAAAAGGGGAGCCCATAAGAGATGGCTTTGAAATGAGATCTTTTGCTGCATTGTTGTGTGCTACTGTGATACCTGCCCTGACTACAAAACACTTTGCAAAGCCTTAGAACTTTAAAAACTTGCCCTCTTAATGTTGATAGAATCTGGTTTGACACAATGAAGAAACTGTTCTACTAAGCATATCTGGATCCTAATGGGAAAGCAATCCTTTAATACTGGCAAAGTCCAGGCTCTGAAATTGCTTTGATGCAAGTGCCTGTCACACAGATGAGCTTGCTTGGGGGGGGGGGGTGTTAATCCAGTACAGTCTCCATCTTTCCAGTAATTCATTGCTGTGTGTCACAGTGCTCATTATTGCTGGCAATGCTGCTGTTCTATGTCTAAGCTGTCTATGTATTTGCATAATGTCCCATAGGTTGCTAAGAAATCTTATAATGTTTGAGAGTGATATTTCTTAGAAAGAATGTAGATATTAAAAAACTCCAAACAAACAGACAAGCAAACAAGTAACAAAATCAGTTCGCTTGATTTATTAGAGCTAGTTGTAAATGTTTTAGTGATTCGCAGCCCCGGAAAGAATGTGCAAATAACTAGAATTTCCTCACTAAGGTGTGGGATAAACATTATGTAGAAGTTTGCCCTAGCTTGTTAACTAGCTTCCCTCTACACCCATAGGTAGGAAAAAGACTCTCCAGAATTTTTATCTGGTCAGCCCTGAAGTGGTCAGGCAGTTGAACTAGATGATCATTGTAGGTCCCTTCCAACTGAAATTCTATTCTATTCTATTCTATTCTATTCTATTCTATTCTATTCTATTCTATTCTATTTTATTCTAATTTCAACTCCTCCGTCTAAGACACGTATCCTAGGAGGTATAAACTGCCCTCCAGAAGTGCTGCTGTCTCATACTCCCTTGATTACAAAAGGGCAGGCAGACAGCCAGAGTAGGTTGGGTATTTCAATTTTACACATCTCACATCAAGATAAATAAATCCAATGCTATATGTGCAAACTGAAGAATGTATACTTTTTACTTCTTATTCTCACCTACTTCTATTTTTTTTTCTTTTTCTTTTTGCAATAGCAAGAACAAGAAGTGAAGAAATGAGGGAAGAAGAAAATTTGTTTGCAAGAATTCTGTATTAGATTCTTTATGGGGAATTGTAAACAACAAAAAAAGTTAGGAAGAACATGCTTCTGTTATAGTGAGTTTAACCCTTTGTTCAGACTTCAGGGACTTAAGGGAAAATGTTTTAAAAGTTTTTGTATACAACATAAGTGAAAAAATTGTGTATAATTCTTGTTGCATAGTTACTTATATTAAAAAATATTATAACATATCTGAGTCAAAACTACGACCAAAAACCATCCTCATCAGTTGTCTTCTGAGCTCTCATTACACTACATAAAATATTCTTGATTATACACAATCTGTACTGAGAAACCCTCAAAAAAGATTTGCTAACAGAAAAAACTATGAAATGTTTATGCTTTATATCCCCCTTTCTTAGATAAAACAGTTATTTATTCTAATTTAAAATTAATTACTTTGCTTATGTTCTGAATCCAATTTCTCTTCAGAGGACTATTTCTCCTATGCTCATAAATAAAAGCTTCCTTTCTGATTCTACCTTCTGTCACGCTAATTATTAGGTCTGCTTTGCCCAAAACAATAAAAGCTAGCAATAACAGTAAAATACGGGTTCAGGATTATTTATTTTATGTTATAATTTATTTACAAAGCAGTTTTGAAAATTAGGCCTCAGGTGATGGAAAAATTACGGTCCCTTATACAAGAGGCTGTGTTGGAAAGCTGGCTTCCCGAGCTCCGACTGCCCCAGCCAGTGGTTATAAACCACCAGGGTGGTCTGGGCACGGTGATGAACAGACGCTGCGTAAAAAATAAACTGTAGACAGGTAAAACAGAATGAAAAGGAAGGAATCTAATTTTCCTGAAGGCGGGAGTTTGGATGCTTACTCCAGAGGAGCCAAGGGAGCTGAGATTTGCTATTTTGGCCCATGGCATCTGGGGGAAAAGGCATTTGCCCGTTTCTTGGTTTTACTCGAGTAGGCAGAGCCGAAGAGATGGGACAGACCACCAAGTCCAGTCCGCTGCTGTTGCAGGAAAACAAAGAAGCACTTCTCCTGCCTTTCATGTTTTTGCTACTCCTATTCTCTTATTTTCTCGCACCTGCCTTCCTCAAGTACCTTACATGTCTAATAAAGATTTCTGTTTATTTTTCTCACTTTCTCTCCCCTTTCTTGCATCTGTTATCATCTCCTTGACTTTTCGCTTCCTCCACCTGCAGTTCTTAGTTCTCCTCTCTCTGAGCTTTGCTATCCTTCCCCCGGCTTTTTCTTATTTAACCCTTCAGAGTCCATGTGCATTTGAGCCTCCCTCTTCCATTCACTCCAGCTCCATTCATTTCTCATACATGATTTTCTACCTGTGACAACTCTTCACCTCACACTCAGACCTTAATTCTCATCTTTTCCTGTGCTTAATTATAAAATTTTTAAATGTGAAGCCAAAAGTGCTTTCCAAAACTCATAATTCCTGACCAGAACCAGCAGCTTAAATAGATTCCCATGCCGTTGAATATATATAATTTGATATTCTATTTTTTCTTGAACCTTCATCTTGTACAGATGATACCAAAATCCATCTCTCCTAAAGTTAGTTTGCCGTGACCTTTGATAAGCAAAGCTTTTCTTTATTGCTTTACAGAAAAAAAAAAAAAAAAAAGCTGTCAGGCTTCTGTACCTTCGTTCAAGAAGTTTTGCAAAACCAGGTTACAGCAGATTACATATATTCAAGCACGGCGCTCCCTTTCAGTTATCATCGTACTGTTTATAAAACAGTTTTTGTCAGGATAGAGCTTTGTGGAACTGTGATAACAAGTTAGTGCCGGGCCAAGGTCACTGAGGAGTGAATCCATATCATTTTACTTTAACCACCTTAAAGTTGGGCATCCAGTTCAAGTGCAGCCCTGTGGCTCCTGGCATTCGAAGATGAGAGCTCGCCGTCTCTCCTGGGATGCAGTTTGCCTGCCTGAGGGATCTTTATACGGGGAGAAGTGCCCGTGAGAGGTACAGTACTCCTTGCAGGGAGCCGGGTACTTATAATAAGTAGCTAAAATTAGGTGAGAGAATAACACTGTCTCCCTCACAAGACCCATCTCCTCCTTCTTGAGCCTTTTTAAATGCACCTTACAACCATGGAGGTACCATCTTCACTTTTTATTTCTTCCAAATCAAAGTTCCTAGAAATTCTATGGAAAGTGGATTTAGAATATATTAAAATCTAATTGGTTAAATCGGGGCGGGGGGGGGGTTCTCCTCAACTCAGATTATCACTTTGGGATGTCATCTTCACTGCTAGGATGTTGTTCATGAAGCTGATCTTATGAAACAACTTGCTACAAAATTCAACCTACATCCATCAAGGCTGACAAAAAAATAGCTCTGTATTCTTTTTAGAATTGCTGCAGGAAACTATGATCCTCAGAGAAAATATGGACAATTTTCAAAGCGTTATAAATTGGATTTCCAAAAGCAACAAGATAAATGAAGGGGTAAAAACCCAAGAACATAAAGACAGATCTCTCTTTTTTTTTTTCCTACCATAAGTTTCTGTACCGCTTGAGAATCATAGGCATCACTGCAAATAAAATATTTAGTGTATGCTTTTCGTTTGTATAAAGTCTGATATTGTTGTGTAAATAGTTTTATGTCACTACTTTGTCTCCAGAACAGAGTGATTAATGTTGGACTATATTCAAGTAGCTGTCCTAAGAAGATGCTGTAGTAAATCTACATCTGATTTTTCCCAACACCCAGGAATTATAAGTTTGTTTCCAAGGAAGATATATTAAAAAAAAAAAGTATTGGAAATCCCCAAATAATTTTTAAAGATATGATTTCATTTAGCTTTAAGTTCACTGATTTAGCAACAGCGTTTATTTCTCGAGAACACATTAAAAGAAATACAAACCTCTCAGAATCCCCCAAACATCTAAGAATATATTTAAATAGATTATTTATCTTTAGTTGATTTTTTCTTTCATCACTCTTCTTCTAACACTTTGCTGCAATTTATGCCTGAAAGACAAAAGCCCATCAACTTGGGATTTCTTCACTGCAAACATAGCATTCCAAAATGGTAAGGAAAAGTGTTTGGAAATTATGAAAATACTATCTACCCTCTTCCTCTGGGGCTGTTTTAACTCATGATTCAGCTTGAATGAAAGCTTGCTACAGTAGAGATGTAGTTTAATTAAATGGGTATATAAATCATTTACCTCTCAGATATATTTTGTGTATTGTCTTTATTTCTTTCTTGCATTGCAGCACTTTTTTTTTTTTTTTTTTTAGAAAATAGGAGCAGTGGATCACATAGACATAGCGCATAAGAGGTCACCTAACTGACTTCCCTTCCTGTGTCCCTACGCAGAGCAGGAATGACTATAATTAAGCTACCTATGGGAAATGTTTAGTTAACCTGCTCTGGAGACCAAACATCCAGGAGATCCCATGGCCTTTGGTCCCAGAAGACCTTTGTAACATTTCGTCAAGTTTATAGGTACAAACCTTTTCCTAATATCTAATCTACATGTTCTTGGTGACAGACTGAGCTATATTTTTCCCCTGTCTCTTTCACACAGAAAGCAAGTGATAACCATTCCCTCCAGGACTTCTTTTTCCATGCAGAAAGATCACTATCAGTTTTCATACAAATAAGGTGATAGTGGTGTAGAATCATCTCTTGGTAAAAAGAAAGGCAAGGATCTACTTTATTCTGGAAGGATTACAGCTAACAAAACCAAACAAATCATTCAATTCATGGAAACTGTTTTATAAAACCTGCGGAAAAGGATGTATCATCAGATATTCTCTCAGCACCCAGCACGATAGACCAAGCAGGACATCTGCCTGCTGCCGTAGTATTAAAAAATGGTAATTATTAGTACTTTTTTAGCATACATGTTCTGCTTTTCATCTTTAAAGTGTTCTAAAGTAGAGGACCAGTTGCCCGATGCCACCGTTAGCACCTGCATGTCTGTGTTTCCAGCGTCACACGTCAGATCAGACTGACAATAGTCTGCATAAATACGGTTTCCAGTAAACAAGTCAGTTGGAAATGAAGTTTTCCGTGCAAGTCCATGAGCAGCAGCCTGTGTTGGGAAGACAGAGTCCAGCCCTGTAGACATACCAGTTGCGTGATGTGCAAAGCGATGAGCAGACGCCCAGTTTTCCCAGTCTGCTTCTCAGTGCCTGAGCACAAATTGTGACGCCCTCCGAGGCATTGCTCCGCTCTAGGTCAAGGCTGCTGGGAAGGAGGTCATGGGCAGAAATAGCACTTCAGCCACGTAGCGCTGGTGTGTGGCCATGCTGCAGGTCCAATTGCCCCTCGGGATCAGAAAAGCTTTCCCATCCACCAGCCTCCAGTGAAAACCCCAATTCCACAGCTAAACTGGATACTATAAAATATTGCATTCAAGCCTTGGGCTTAAATGTAGTCAATTTTTGTCATCATCCCTCCTTGTCCCCACAACCAGAAGGTAAATTGTACCAAAATCTTGCACTATTACTCCTCATGGAGGTTTCTTTTAATTACATATGATGGTCCACTCCGAGACAGATGTACAAAGTCTAGCTTGCACAAAATTGTAACTTTGCCTTTTGTGCATGAAAGTATATTTGATTTGTTGCCTCTATTTCTTCACCTACAAGATCTGAAGTGGTGAAAGTTGTTGTACAAATTTGAATGATATCTAGGACCAGGAAGCACATGAATTTTATTCACATTTCCTAGTATCCTTTCATTTTAACATATCGTAATATTCATGTTAGGAATCAGAAAGGATGAACTACTCTGTCCTGTAGCTAACCTTGGTTTTTTAAATAGTTTCTCCTTGGAAAGTGAAAGTCCCACTTGAAGTTCAGAAAATATTTAAAAGTATTTTAAAGAAGCAGGGTTATACTGAGGCAGATAAAAATTAATATTTACATTTAGATTATGGTGTTCATATGTTTCAGATATGAGAAATAATCCATTTACTGTTTCTTCTGTGGTCTCCCATTTCCCATATCTATTTTTTATGTCAGGATCCTTTATTCACTGTTTGAATTGTAACCTATTGGTCAGCACTATGAGTTTCTGGAGATATGTGCAAATAATGTGATTTCTAATGCAAAAGAGAATGTGATGGAATTGCCCCCGCCTACATAATTTCTTCATAGTGGTGTTGCCTTAATGCTATACAGGTTCTTGGGTTTCATATACCATTAATTTCAACTTACTTTCTTCATTAAAATTCTAAGAGGCAGAAGACCTTAAAGAGAAAATGGCCCCTAGTAAGGCAAAGCAGTGAAAATGTTACCACACTTTCCTTTACCCTCAGGCATTAAGCCACTAGAACTTTTTTTATTTCTTAAAACATTTATTTAATGTATAAACTGTGAGTTCTTATTCCCCCCGCCCCAAACACCTTTTAGGAGAGAGCAATGAATGAACAGGTTCTAGGAGGTTTGCTTCAATAAATGTAATGGGTGATGACCTGCTGTCCTCAGCTATAGCCTCCAGTCAAGCCCTGTATACTCTACATAGGTAGGTGAATTGACATAATTCTTAGAACAGCATTTTTCAGCAAATTGCCCTGTTAAATAGGAAAATTTTACTCAAGCCTGCAAAAGTGATAAGCCTGACCCTCCAGCACTGCTTTGAAAGGTCATTTTGATTAGTATAGGTAAAATTGGAAAGTAAATGCATTTTCAATGCCTGGTGTCTTTCGGCTTTTAATGGCCATATGGCCTGATTTTTTGGAAGTGTAAAGCATGTGCAGGTTCTGCTGAACTCAGCGGGAGCAGCAGGCATCATGAATTCCTGACAATCATGAATTTCCTCACTTCTTTCTCTCTTCTCCGTTCCTTCCCCCCTCTTTTTTTGTTATGATAATGTAATGGCCTTTTTGACACAGAAACTTCACTCATGATCTGGTAAATATAATGGCTTTCATCTCAAGGTTGTATACTGAGAAAACTATTAAAGTTTCCTTTCAATTCATCAAAGCCGAATTATGTTTCAGGCAACATATTAAGTGCATCAGAGGTCCCTTACAGCATCAACCGCAGCCAATTGGCAATCTGGCTGAAACTATTCAACAGCGCAGAGTTCTGCGTGGTTAAACCCATTATGAATTATCCATAAAGTAACTGCACTCAGATTTAGCCTATGAAATTATGGTTCTCAGCTATATGCAAAATTTATAAGGGATTGTCATCAAACGATTACCTTTCTCAGGAAATGGAAAGAAAATGTCGTCGTTCTAATATTTAGCCAAATTTTTGCTCAAGCATGATGAGGGGATGGAAGCAAGGGGGTGGGAAGAAGAAGAAATCGCAGCTCTCTTAAATGATTGTCTTTTATTATGATGCAAATATTTTTAAACAAAGTAATTTCAGAGTTAATTGCTATTATTTTAGATACGAAAGAACAACACAGGCTTGGAACAAATTAGACTCAACCAGAACTTTTCTAGTCACAGAAAAGTAGTGTTTTAACTAGCCTGGCACAGTTAAAGCATTATATGCCATTAGTGTACAAATACTAGTATATCTATTCATACCTGAGAAGAGCTACCCATGTAAAATGTAAACATTTCTATCCAAAAATGACTGAATCTACACTAAGGTTCACACTTATCTAACATCATACCTGAAATAGTTTTACCAGTGTAAAGCTGCTTGCAGCCATAGCAGAGACTTTAAAATGTGAGCTCAAGGGCATTTCTTGCCATTTTAATAAACCATTCAGTTTCTCTGTGCAATGAATTTATGACTCGTATTTATTAGTTTGCTTCTTTCATCCACCTCACTTTCCTTTTTATATTAATTTCATATTTAAGATGCACTCTGTCAGAATGTACAAAACCGTTTAAAAAACATTAAAAGAAATGGTTGAGTAAGAAGGCAATGTGAAAGAAAAAAATGACCATATATAGATATTGTAGGCAGATGACTAGCCTAGAGCAAAAGGCAATCAGTCCTGTTTCCATTTCTTCCAAAGGAGAATAGGAACGAAGGACAACAGAGGCATTCTCCACCCCAAGAAAAACACACCGTGTTGGGAGCTGTGATCATACATTTTACTCAGATTCAGCGATGACACTTTTAGGAATACTTCCATTTTATTAAGACTTTTAAATCATCTCAGAATAATTGTTTCAGACTAAAATTGGGGTTGTAATAGGAGACAGGCCACATTAATGCTTTGGGTTGAGGTGGCCTACAGGGGAAGGAGACAGAGGAAGACTACCTCCTGACTTCTTCTGAAGTTTTAACATCGGTAGGAAGAGGGAGGGTTTAGCATGCCTTGATTTGAAGGCATTTCAAGTGCTGACAAGCAGCGGTGAAAAAGGAGTAGTTCAGAAATTGGATGAGATGTTAAATAATTTAGGAGATAATACACTGTTATGTACTATAATAACTCTAAAAAACCCCAATTAGATAGGTCTTTACTTGAATTAAAATAAAATGGCACAGTAACATAAAGCCCCATAGACCATCAAGGAAATACAGAGTAGCTATGGTTTTAGTCTATATCAAGAAGAAAAAAACCCAGCAAAGTCAGTGGGCCTTGATGTTTAGTTACCTTTGGTGAAAAAAAAAAAATCATAGCCTATTGAATAGCGGGATTTTTAAAAAGTAACGTGGTGATCTGACATATACAAGATATGTGCAATCAAAAGCCTAAGGAAGCAAAATCACTAAAACCTGCCAAAATTTTAATGAATTACTGAGGTTTTTTTGGTTCAGTAATGGGAATAAATTCTTATAATCTTTTATCTTAAGTGTTTTATAAAATCACATTTAAAAAATGAAAACTGTGAAAAAAGAAGCTTAAAGCCATATCCTTTATTTTGCAAGTGTGTTTTTAAACTCAGAATCACAGAATCACAGAATGTTTGAGGTTGGCAGGGACATCGAGTGGTCGTCTAGTCCAATCCCCCTGCTCCAGCAGGGCCACCCAGAGCCCATTGCTCAGGACCATGTGCAGATGGCTTTGGAATATCTCCAAGGATGGAGACTCCACAACCTCCCTTAGCAACCTGTTTCAACTCCTTTCTAGATAATCTCAGTTGCTTATTAGTACTGAATAAAATGTTTCAAATAGCTTTTTAAAAAAAAAGGATTTTTGTAAAACATTAATAAATTCTATTTTTTTTTAAATTGGGGTGGGGGGTGGTATCCTATCCACAAAACGGAGTTTTTTACAGTGAGTATAAGAAAGAATATAAACATACAAATACGAGCTGAACCTTTTAATTATTAATCTGAAATTGTTCAAGGCATGCTTTCAACCAGGTAGAGAAATAATCGATTTGGTAAAAGCAGAAAAATGTAGTTGGCACACACGATGAAATGACAAGAATGAGATTTAGTTGGTCACATTTTAATTTTAAAAACAAAACTAAAAAGAATTGTGAACAAAAAAAGTTACAACTTTAAGATCAGGCTTGAAAACACATAAAACAGGAAGGTGAGCAGATGAGATACATGGGAAAGAACAAAAAAATATTTAGTTGAACAGAAATGGAAACATTCAGTGTAATACTGAATATGCATTGTTGCAAAAAATTAAAGATGAGCTTTTACAAATTTAAAAGATTACAAGATACAGTTTAAAGGATGGAGGAAAGTGACAAAGAAGAAATCAAACCAGATAATACTTTCTCTCACTTATGATATAGTCAGCCATGAAAATGTAAAAGAATGACATATATTCAGTCAGAGAAGCTGAAGGTATCTTCTCACAGTTTTCTTGTGTACTACAAGAACAAGGGATGGATGAAGAAGAAAATTGGACCTTTCTCGCTTGGAATAGGAAATTATTGACATCTTGAGAACATGTAGCCCAATGCCTGCTCAAGCAGGGTCAGCTACGGCAGGTTGCCCAGGTCTGTGCCCAGTCAGCTTTTGAATATGTCCACAGATGGAGATTCCACAACCTCTCTGGGCAACCTGTTCCAGTGTTTGACCACCCTCACAGTAAAATAGGTTTTTCTTGCGGTCAGATGGAATTAACAATGCTGATATTCAAGAGTTTGAATTAGAACAAGTCTTTTTGGTGAGATCAGGCTTGATGTCCACAGGGAAAAGGACTAACTGAGAGCACTCGTGGTGTTCTTACCCAAAGAGATCCAGCTGTAGAGATTCAGGCTATGCAGAAAAAGAACACAGTTCTTTTGTTCAGCAACACAGTTTTGTAGGATGAAGAAAAAGAGAACAATCTCATGCCTGTGTACTGTCGTCTTCTTCCAAAAAGGCCATTCAGACACCGGCAGTTGAATTCCTTTATCTTTTCTCTGTCCTTGTGAAGCATGCTCCATTTCCCACTGTGCTAAGAGAATTAATTCTGTCTCTGGTTCCTTTGAAATGCACATTATAGAGAAGATGTCACTAGTATTTTAAAGGGTTCATACAATTTAGGAAGTAAGGTCAAAAGGGCCTTCATTAGGTCAGAACAATTCCATTCTGTAAGATAAGGACTAGGAAAGACCAGACAGACCAAAGAGTTTGCAGCATCAGAGAACCCTGCACTATTTTGCAGAGAATTGATTAGATAAGTCATGCTGTATGAGGCAAAGGAAAACAGAGATAATACCAGTCTGTTTGGAACCCTTGCCAGTCTCATCAGGGAGAAAATTTCTCCCCACATGAAATCCAGCAATCAGCATAGCTTTGTGAGCAAGACTCATCAGCCAAGACACCTAGTTTTCCTATACCATGTAATATCACACTTCTGAGAGTCCTGAGGAATATGAGAAATCAGTCAGGAAACGATATTAAACATATGGCAAGAAAAATCCTTCCCCGAGTCCCTTGATGGGCTGAGAAGGGAATCCTACTAGAAGGAAGTCTGATGCATTGACAACTCACAGACATAAGACTTATATTTCTGTAATCGTGTCCAAGAGAGGGCTGGAGCTGATAACACTGTGTGACTTTGAAATCATGGGAGCCCAGACTGTTTCACACATTATTCTCCCTCCTGTTTGAGTTTCACAGGTTGATGATCTACCTGGCTGGCTCCAAGAGTTATACAGTGAGTGCAATCAGCATAATTTGGGTTATCGTGTGAGTCTGAACCCCGAGCCAGCTAAACAACATATGTGTACTATGCACCGGCGCTGCACAGTGGTAGAGGAAGGAAAGGGTGGACCAATGTGTACAGATTTTCCATTGCTCCATGAAGGACATAAAAAGACAACTTTGGTCTCTTACTAAAGTAGTCTCCGCCTAATTAGGTAATATATATATCACATGATTTAGTGTAACTACAGGCACTCTTCAATATAAAATAAATGCTTATATCAGCCTCCAGCCTCTCTAGCCCCCTAAATATCTGTCTTCGTTTTCCACTTATTTTTTCAGCTTGATAAGAACATGTCGAGAGCATGAGTTCTAATGAAGTGCGTAGGGGCATGTATTTAGAGGCAATTAAGCAAGATAAAGAAGCTAACAATTGCTAGGTGGAGTGGGGTTTTCCAAAATTACTCCCCCATGAAAGCTTCTCTTAGGTAGTATTTGTACTTCCAGGCATCCAAATAGAGTCTTAAGCTTTAAGCAAGTTTTCAGTATAAAAAATGTCCAATTTATAAGTTATTTTAATAGAATCTTGCATTCATTTGTACATGAAGGCTTCAGAAAACAATTGGCTAGTTTTAGAAGAGATACTATTCTGGATGCTTTGTTTAATGTATTCCTAAAGAAGTATTTATGACAATGGAAAAAGTTCAAATGCAGAATTGTTCAGACCACTACATTACCATCAACAGCTGGTTGTTCACTGTCTCCATGGGTAGCAGAATTTTGATTTAAATGTGTTTTAATTTAAAATCAAGATTTGTCATGGGCATTAGGTCATTTCTCATGAAAGATGGAGGATGAGGAGCAGAGGTGTGATCTGAGAGCTGATGGTGGGTTCGCATTTTACTGAATCACAGTGCTAGTACATTTGAGCTCAGTATTTTGTAAGCAAGTTATTTTTCAACAGAACATTTTACAGGTAATTTTAAGAAGTCAAGTCCTTCTAAAAAAGAAATGAAGGAAAACAAAACTCTATTGAAGATAGATATTCTTTCCCCTAAAAGCTTGGATGGAATGTGGATTTTCTTGGCCTTGAATATAATAACTGGGGCTCCAGAGCACAATGAAGAAAAGCAAAATGAAGAAAAGCAAAATGAAGGCACAAAAAAACCCAACTGAAATTTAAGCGCTAGTCCCTGTGAAGAATCAATGTGTGTTTGAAATAATGTTTTGCATACTCTAAAACATCTTCTGTTCATAAATGTTGAAGCTCTGAGTTGTCAGAGTAGGAGATGGATCCGGAGTAACTACACGATCTCAATATGAGTATGGTCGGTCTCCTTTATTTTCCATTACAATCGCTCGTATATAGGTAAAAGCAGCAATCACATGCTAGCGAAAGCTTTACTATTGGTTCAAGCCTTGCGTTCATGTGACAATAGCTAAGTGTTAATTGGTCCCTATACGATAAGCACACGTTCAGCTTACAGCTCTATTGGTTATATGCAAGTATGCACGCAACGTGCATGCACCTCTGTTGTGGTTAGTGCTCTGGCACAACATCTTGTTTTCCCTCTAGCTCAGCCCTCAGGAATGCTCCAAGGTCGTTGTATGCTGGATTGTGCATGTAGGTCTCATACACATGCCCTTGCTCTTGCAACCAGCTCTCCACAGATAATTGCTCCATCATTGCAAATACTATTTCTGAAGTACACTAGAAACCTGACTATTAATTGCTAAGTCACCCCAAGCCACCTAGGTAACAAAACCTAGGTACTGTTACTCACACAGAATATCCAGGACACCCAACTGAAATCTAGACACCAGCTGCTAATTAAACAACTATCACAAACAGACATTCCACGCAAAGGCCGTAATACATTTCCATTAAAGTGACCTATGTTTTGCCTTTCTGCTCCCTCCACAGATATACTAAGAATCTCAAATACTTGCAGACAATATCTTTTGCTAGTATCTCACCATTTCTGTGTCAATCATCTCCCTTTGTAATATCTTCTCAAAGTTTCAGATGGCCCTCTCTACACTAAATCAGTAAATTATTGATTTTTCAAAATTAATGTTTAACTGACATATTCAACCCCTCACATTATCCAACTGAACCCTGCAGTAGCCCATGAAATATTACCCCGTTTTCCAACATTGGTTTTTCCATATACTGTTCTTAATTTAAGTTGTAAATATACTTACTGAGATGTTAGGTACACAGAGCATCCCCGCATAGTAAGTATAGTACGAGCATGAGGAATAGGGGATTTTGCCTAAGTGTCAGCATTGGATGGATAAGCAAAAAAACTTCAGTAATACAGTACCGCCATGCATCTTAAAAAATTTTATCTTAGTTCAGTAGTGTGTTGTTAATGTAGACAAGGCAAAAAACTAAAATTAAAATTGAGAATGGAAATGAAGAAAGTTTTGTAGTAACTGCAGTTACTCTAGTGCGTGATAGGCAGTGTAGGAGAAAAAATGAATGCAACTATTTGACAGTTTGACAAGTGGGCAATGAAGACTTGTATCACTGTTAAAGCTGAGGGGGAAAAAAGCTGGGATGACCTTAGGCCATGAAAGTCCTTTAACTGGCAACAAGCGCTTTTATCTAATATATTGGAACCATGGGAAAGATGCAAAGAAAGAAATAACACAGTCAAAGCAACAATCCGGAAAAATAAGTTGTGCAGATCTAATTGGACTAACACAAGTAGGCAAGGCTGCCTTGCTCTAGGCAAAAGGAGAGAACGATGCAGCACTGAGGGCAAGCATAAAAATTTTAACCTGCCAGGATGAAAACTTGTAGCTAAATTTAAAAAATGAAAACCAGGCAACATTTAGAGAAGATTCAAGTATGAGAAACTGAAAAAAACCCTGTGCTCAAGACAGTGCCCAGAGAAACACGGTCCTGCAGAACAGAAAGGACAGTGGTAACGTTCACTCACTGACACAGGAAAAAGCTGGAAAATGAGGTTTCTTTCAGTTATATAGCACACATGCTGATAGCCAGGTGTGGGCAAGGGAGCAGTCACAAAGACAGACAATTATTTTCTTTGTAAATAATTGCAGAGAGGCAGAAAGGCAGGTCTGTGAGTGCCTAATGTAAGTGGGCAGTCTCGTTCTACTACACGTATGCAGTCACATTTCTACACAGAATTAAAACACACGCGTGCATACAGCCCACTGCAGCTCACTTCCTGAAGTTGCACAGTGTGGTCTAGGAGCTCCAACAACCCTCTGAACTTTTTTTTAACTTGTAATAACATACAGCTACTTTCATTCATATCATCCTTCATGACAATCTGGTTTTAATGACTGACTGGAATCTGTTAGCATTTAAAAATCTCTATCAGTAACTTTAAAAAAAAAAAAGCAGCAATTTTTTTTTTTTTTTTTTTTTTACATTTCCTCTTTTAGTAGTGGTAAAGGTGATATTTAGGATAGTCATCTTTACACATTAGCCGCTACTATGAGAAGCTATGGATAATTTTGTTGCTCACAAACACCTCGATTTCTACCATTAATTCTAAGTAGTGTAGCACATCAACTCTTTTTTCCTGCTGTTCTGTCTCCTAATCCTTTTAAAGAACAAACTTACAGTGATTTGGGGGTCTGATCCTATTTTTTTTTCGATGTAGTTATTCTATTCCTACATTTCAACTACACAGATCTACATTCTTTTCATTGATCTTGCAGGGCTGCATATTTCAGGTCATTCAGGTCTTTCACCATGCTGCTTTGCATTTTTGTTTCTTTCTTTTTGCCCCTCTTACACATTGGAAAAGAACCACCACCTAGCTGGAGAACAGAGAGGTCAGCCATAGCCTCTATCAATCTTCTGAGACATAGTTAACCAGTCTATATGTTATATCTAAATATTTAAAGTTGTAACTGATGACTTCATAGTTGGAACATTTCAATGACCAGAGTTTCTACAGCAATATGAACCTCTTTAAATTGCATCAGTATCAACCATGTTCATTTGAAAGGGGTCTATTATACTGCACAGGCTAATCAACATTAAGCTGTTTCAAAAACGTGTCCTGAATTGTAGTTTTCACCTTCTGTGTAAACTATGTAATACTAAAGTCTAAAACCATTTTTAGTGAAATGATGGCATCTTGTGGCAGAAATAAGCCACTGCAAGAAGGATGGCTTTGAAACTATTCTGATGAAAAACACAGATAATTAGTAATCTATGCAGTTAATCTCAAGTGTCTGTTTCAGTTCATTATTTACATTACTATGCAACTGGCACATTTGCAGAATTATTTTGAATGACTTTTTTCTTTCCTTATATCTCATTTATGAGTAGCATTGCTCTTGTCCAAATTATAAATTACTTTCAGCATCTCACAAGTGAGTTAATGCCACTCCTGGGGGAGCTGGTGACCATCTTTGTACGTTTGATACATATTCTCAGTATTTAGGAGATCCACCTGTCCAAGCTTTTCTCTATTGCCTTCAAAAAGAGCACTGACAGTCATGCAAGAATATTCTGCTAAGCAAGTTGTTTAGGAGGAAGAACAATGTCTCAGATGCTAATCTTTTTTTCTTCCTCTTGTCTCCTGTGAAAATCTAGCATCCCCTGAGTTCTTCCAGGTCCTCACTCCTGCCAGCCCCTTAGAAGAAGCAGCCCACACTGCCTGCCAACAAGAAAAAGAAAGCAAACAGGGTCTTGGAGAACTTTCTTCAGTTTGTGAGGAAAGGGTATTTTCCACACTACAAAGCTTCTTCAGCCTAACACAACATCTGGATGATGCTAGAAAACCAGCATCCGCAGCTACTACCACTGGCTTGGTGCCACAGATCAGAACTGAACTGCAATGGCTAGGAAGCCTCAGCAATCCCCCATGAACGTGCCATCCCTTAAACACCTGTTGCTCCTTCTTTTCCAAAATTGAACAAAATGAATACAGATACCCACAGAAGAGTGTCTCATGTTTTTATAGCACACAAGAAAGTTAGGTTAAGGTTTTTAATAATACCTCGTTTAGTAACTCCAATTCTTTACCTAGTATTTATTCTTCATTAGGATCATTCACTGGTAACAATCTGCTACCGTGGTGTTAAATATTAATTGCTTGGGACAAGTATTTTGAAGGGGCCTTTTTACTGTTCAGATATGTATTATTACAAACATTCAATTTCTTCAATTTTTAGTTCCTATTCTTTCCAGGGAACACTACTTTTTCTTTTGCCTTCTGGTTGTTTGGGGGTAGAGGGGAGTGCTGTTGGTTTTGGTTTTGTTTGTTTTACCTCTTCTTAAACCTCATTTTTTTACTAAAAAAGCTTTCACTTAGCATTTGTCTTCACATATGAAGATGAAATCCTTGTGTATTGGGGGGAAAGCAGGAACAATTTTACCTTCACTCATGAGTATGCATAGTAATCTTGACATAAACGTTCTTGGTCTGTGACTGTAATACAAATAAGCATGAGCAAACACTTGCGAATTTGTGGACAATCTTGCTAATGGAAGTGGAAAAAAAAAACCCAAAAACCAACTGTGGATTTCATACACAAAACATGAAGGAGAGACTCCAATCACTACCTACCCCACACGCACACTCTGCTTATTTCCTGCTGTTACCATGCTGTCACCTGCCCAGTCTCATGATTAATACAGGGCTAAACAGAATGAAGTGCTATGGCATCAGTCTAGCCTAGTATTTAAATCAATGCAGAGATCTGCCGGATAGCTTGGGTCTAACAACCCAAATAAGGTTTATAGGCTTCAGCCAGGGCTAACCAGCTTTTTAGGGCAGGAACTACATCTGCATGGTGTTCTATGCCTACATGAAACAGCATCTTTAAATGTCATCATGTTCCTTCTGGCTTTGAAAAGTAAGATCTTATTCACTGACATTTGGATACACACTTCCTGCAAAAACAGAGAAACACACTATAACTATACACTTTAGTAGCACAAAGGTTTCTTCTACTACTTAGCAATTCTACCTCTTAATTTCTGTGCTGTATCTCTGGGTGTAATAATCCATTGGTGGTCAAGGTGGTTTTGTGGTGTTTTGTTTGGGATTTTTGGTTTTTTTTAATAAACTTTGCTTTACTGGACTGCTTCATCTGACAAGTTGGCAACAATCTAGAAACAAAAAAGGCAGATGTATAAAATCTTCTCCTTCCTAAAATTAATTTGCCTCCTGTCCTTTCAGGTAGATAAAATTAATCAGTGAATACTGATAAATCTGCACAATCTGATACTGCTAAGAGGAGAACAATCCTGTCATTGAAGAATAGGTAATCCAATCTGCACAGGTTACACAAAGTGAGTGTACAGGCAAGCATTCTGTAAAAGACATCAAGTAACTCCATTTTAGTTGAGTCTGTTTAGTGACCATTGCTTCAGTACACTGGTACACTGGAAAATCTGTTGGGCGTTGGCCGTACATAGTAAGAATATGCTTGGTACTGATGTAATTTTCTCCTGCCATCCACAGCAGCATTTGTGAGCCCAGCCACAAAGGAACATTTGGATGACACATTCAGGCACATGGGTGAGATTTACCAAGACAAAAGAGAGATTTCACATCCTCTTGAGAAACCCCCAAACCCCAATTTCCCACCACAGTTTCCTTAAGGAGCTTTTACACTAAATCAGATCTTTCTCTGGGGACCTATTTTTAAATGACCAACCAGGAACTAGTATGGGCTAATCTCACAGAGAAAGACAATTTTAGCTTTCCTTGGCTTCTTGGGTGAGAGTGGCAAAGCAGCACAGTTATAAAAGTTGTCTAAGTAATGGTATGAGTAGTTGAATTTTGGTATTAACCTGTAAAACTGCAACAGAAGAGCGCATAACTGGAAATCTAAGATGAGTTTGCACCAGTAGTTTCACATCTCCAAAAAACTGCAAAAATTCTCTTTTACAGAAGGCAGTTTTTTTCACATCTGTGTCTCTCAGGGATGTGTTTGGTCCCGCATCATTGTAACATAATGACTATTACATAAACATGAAAAGGAAAAGACCCTTTATTTACACACCTGTTCAGCAACTCTAGGCAGGGGTAAGAAATTTGAAGATTTTTGCTTTCTATGGAAAGCTGTTTTCAGATATGAGTACAAAATGAATCCTCCTCTTTTCCAGCTAGCATGTCGAATAAAATATTTCAAAATAATAATGGCCATAAAGCTTGTTTTAGTGACTCCCGTAAGCTAAAGAGTGGATGCCATTGCTGTAGATGTTCAATTTTAGCATCTTCTTTATTTGTCTCACCGGAAAGCACACATGTAAGTATCAATTACACTCATCTTAAAACGTTTATTCTCACTGGCTATAAGAAAGCACAAACTTGTTCAGTTCCTTCTACTATAGTTTCACTTAAAGAGGTTTCGAAAGTACTCTCCTGCAGTTACCTGATCTGTCTTCGCTTTTCCAGTCCTTGGGACCCTCAAAGGTTCTCAGAAGAGATCCCTTCCTCTCCTCCCTACCTTGTGCTCAGAGTGAAAGCATTCAAACTTGTCACCAGTTTCAAAAGGGACTGCTCAGACCTTTCAAATGAGCCTCCTTACAGACAACTTACTCTCTATCCAACTTCTGAATCTGAGTCTCATCTCACTCGTACCAGACATGAGTCCATGAAATAACTAACACAGTAACAATAAAATGTTGCCACAGCATAGCTCACTGTATTTAACCTCGGAAATAGTCATATGGAATTTTGCTGCAGCTCCCTCTCCCAGTATTTTTTTCCCAGGCCAATCAGCAAAGCGTGACAAGAATCTCTTCACAGAAAGTATGCAAACCTTTTCACAATGTCACACCCTGAAAAAACTACTTTTAATATCTGTAGCTGAGCCTGGATCACATTTTGGAAGCCTGAGACAGCTTCCCGCCCCCTCCCCCCTCATACCCCTTTTCTTACCATCCATTACTTGTAAAGTTGCTGCGTCTCATTACAGTTACATCAATCACTAAAAACCAAAAACTTGCGCATATGGGAATAAAACTAACCATGCTGTTCATTTTTGAAGAGGATGAGCTTGCTCTCTGCTTCCGTAGGCTGTTAAGCTCTTCTGTATTTCCATCCTTTGGTTTTATGATCAGCCGACTGCCTCCAGCAGTACCTTCTGAAGAGGATCTCAGTCGTTTCTCAACAAATCTGCCTTCTCGGTATGGACTGAAGCTATTGGCAAGATCAACTACAAATAGAGAAGCAATCAGCAATCATTAAAATTACTCTCTACAAGTATTTTCTAAATGAGAACACCACTTACATTGAAACACTTACATTGAAAAGCCATCGCATAAGAGATGTTTTGTACAAAGCAGGTCCTGCTTACCTAGATAAAAGCGTCATCTGGGACACCAGTTTGCTGTTCAGCCCCCAATGACTAGCACGCTCAGCACACTACAGCTCAGTCCACGGCTCCTAACAGAATCCAGAAGGACCTTTGTTTCATCCTTTCCTTTCTTCCCTTGTTCTAGGACACTTCCAAACCACTGTCCAGTAAAATCCACCAGAGAAACTATCACTGGTCCACTGGTGCCAAAACACAACCTGTCTTACCCTGCGTCCTGAGGCAAGACCAGGTTTCGTAGGGCCAGGTCACAGCTTTGTTATTACTGCATAAGACAGGGATGCACATTGCTTTCAGTTTCTGTTTGGCCTTCCTAGCTCAGCTTTGCAAACCCAGCCTGCAGCCAGAAGGCTGAATCCCAGTCCCCAACTCCAGTTAAACAATAACACATCACAAAAGAGGAGAAAAATTACATTTGGAGGTGTTAAGGCAAATTTAGAGATGGGGAAAGAGAATAGCATAATAAATGTAACACAGAAAATCTTACCATTTTTTGCCTTGTGTGAGAGAACAAATATTTTCTTTAAGGCTTTTCAAAAAATCCATATCACAGAAAAATATATAAAGGTATACTAAGAAATATATAGCACATCAAACCTCCTCATACATTAATGTCATGTTCACGATGCTCTCTATGATATCAGCTATGAGACCAGCTACAGAAGAGAAAATATCTATTACCAAAGAAAATGCACCGAAATATTTTGCATTTGCATCTGGTTTTAAATACTGTTTTAGTAAAACCACATGTTCAAACCAGTCAGTCTGTAACAGATATAACTACTAATAACCATATCTTACCGAATACCACGTAAGCTTTTTCTATATTTGTTTCATTTCATATGGCAGGATTTTATATGTTTTTTTCAATGTCCCTTTGTAGGCTTGGCCAGTTCCTAATTTTAAATATATTCTTCACCACACAAGTAAAAAAAACCCTGCATTTTAAGCAGCACTATAAAACCCTAACAATTAATTACCGACTTTTAAATAGTGCAGTATAAGCTCTAGCAATTCTGTGAACATGAATCCCATTTACAAAAATCCCTCTATCATAGTTTTGACTCCAGTTAGCTGCCTTCCAGAATTACAGACTAAATATACAACTGCCAATGCATGAGTTTCAAATGCACTGTGTATTTCTAAACATCACTCCAAGCTGCTCACTTGCTGTTCTGCAATACACTCTAGTAAGTCAGATTCAAAAGGATGAGCTCTTGCATAAATAAGCCGATGTTGCAAGGAAAAGCAACTGAGTGCTCAGGACCAAAATTGAAATATTTTTTCTCCCAATTGACTAAGGTTCAGAGGGAAAGAGGTCCCTTCTGGTGAAAGCTAATTTAGTGATTAATTTGACTTTATATTGCCATTTATGTACAAGATATCCAACCAAGCCTTGCAGTGAGAAATAATTCAAAAAGCAAGATTGCTTTTGACTGTTTATAATCTACATGCCTAGATAAAAGTCCAAGCAAAAAGATGGGTATGAATTCATAAGCATTCACACTCACTCATCTTCTAATACAAACACTATAAATGCAGTCTTGTTAACTCTCACAAATTTTGGCCCAGGAGATACAGCCTCAGGATTATGCAAGAAAGCACCAGTCTTTAGGTTGGTTTGAGAAAATAAACTCTCAGAGATAAATGTCTTCTGACAGGTGTCCTTCACTCAAGGGCCTGGTGCCTTTATTCATCTGCATCTCTATAGACTGGGATTTCTAGGCACAGCCTTTCCACTTAATCTTGTTAATATTTCCAATATTTCCAAATCATAAGCTAAAGATCCAGTGTGAAATTTAGGTGGCAATTAACTCTGTTTCATAGATTACGTAATGAGAGCTCACACAATATTATTTCAGATGGAAGCAGAAACAGGATCTCTCATACTCTGCCACAGAGACATCTATAACATCAGTTGAATAGAGCAAGCAAGAGTCGGGAAATTGCAAAACCCAGATCAATATAAGGTAAATTCTGTTATTTTTCATAACCAGAATAAAAGAAGGTTTGTTTCTCTGGCAATGTTTCCATCTCAAACAGTGCAACCCTCTGGCTCAAGTCCAAAATAGGCATGCCTCAAAAATCCCAGCTTCAGCCTTCAACAAGAGACGAGAATCAATACTCTCTTAATTCATTTTCTACCACAGGAAAGCACACCTGTGAACAGCACTGATGGGCATTTGCAAACTGTAAAATGCAAACTCAAAAAAATCATAGACTTTTTGTTTAATTTCTACAATTTTGGAAGGAGGACACCATTCACAACATCCTAGCTAGCATTTGCAACTCTACAAAAACACTTTATGACCAAATACTTCTTACAGAACAACTGAGCCCCAAAAAACCCAACCAAACCCAACAATGAAAGACCACGAGACATACCTTTAGAATGGTTTGTTTCATAACCCTGTTGTGTTTTAAAGGACTGAGGTTCAGAACATGGAACAATCTTAGACTCCATTACAGGAATTGTCTCTCTTGTGTGCTTGGATGGCGTGCTTTCATCTCTGTCCCCACTCAAAGCCTGTGCCTCTGGAGAGAGTATCACTGGTTCTTCTCTGTGCTGTAACGCAAAGGTTTCTAAATGTGCATTTGCCGAGTTCATTTCTCCTATGTGCCTGGCATCATTAACATGTAGTTCACTGGCTTGCAACAATACTTTTGTTTGATTAGCAGCTGCAGTTTTGAATAAGGTATTAGATTCAACACTACATGAGCTTGCATGACTCACAGGAGATACACCAGCAGAATGGCCATTACTTTCCACAATATACGTTCCCCCTGCAGGAGCAGCAGTAATATTAAAGAAGATCTGAGAGGTAGAGACATTGTGACCAAAATCTTCTGCAAGCACCACCCCAGTCCCACTGCTGGGCAGAGCGTCAACCTCTGAAACAGAATCTTCTGTCAGGGCGACAAAGTCGGAGGGGGTCTGGGCAGCCGTAAGGTCAGCTGAGAGCAGCGGGGACTGCAAGGAGCTTCCCATGCACTCCGTTGTCTCGGCCGAACACGGAGGAGAGGACTTGGCAATCACAGGTTCGCTTTCCACGTGTGATTTAACCTCCAGCAAGCACCTGGACTGCTGCACAGAGGAAACCGACTGACTCTCCGGAACTGGTTTGGAAAATTTGTAGTGCGATGAAAAAGATTTAGGGAGAAGTTTTCGCGTGGACTGTTTGACAGAGTATCGGCTCTGCTCCTCTGCAAAGCCCGAATCATCACCCTCATTCTTCCCAGAGCTTATGCAATTTATAAAGACATTCTTATTAGCTGAGGGCTCCTTTCCTTTTTCAAAATCGTCTGTCAAAGACCTTGTTATCTTCTTGCTACGCGAGCTGCCAAAGCCAACTGAATGCCTTCCTCTGCTTTTAATGTGTTCCTCTAAGCTCAGTTTTTGAAAAGTGCTGAGACACGACTGGGCACCATTTGAGATGTTAACATTTTGACTAGCCGAGTCAGGCTTCTGCTCACTCCCTTTCTTGTTATGGAAGCTAATGGAAGGAGTGCGGAAAATACTCCGGCGCTTGCCTGTGCTCCCTGAGCTGGAGTTAGTGCTGGACGGGGAGGAGGTGTGGACACCAATGGCATTAGCAGAAGAAGGTGAGGAAGGAAGGGAGTCGTGTCTCCGGCTAATACTTCTCCTGAATATTGGCAACCGAGATACTAGAGTCGATCGTCTGGATCCTGAGTCCCCCATCAGTGCACAAAGTGTCCGTGGCTCTTCGCAACCAATACACTAATCTGGGATGAGAAAGAGAAAAAAAACCCACCAAAACCATAAATGATTCATCCTCAAAGTCCACTTGAACAGGCTTTAAGTCAGCCTACATACATGCCAACATCAATTTTATGTACAGCTGCAGGTTGTTGCATATGCATTACTGAAGATTTTTGGAATTTCAAAGTGATTTCAATAGGCAGCACTGAAAACCCAGCAGCTGAGCAAAGATGTGGCTCAAAACATTCTGTAGATGAAATACAGTATTATATATGATATATTATGCAATGCAGATCACACTGGGTAACAGTATAAAATCTACATGCCAAAAGATACAAAAATACATCACCCAAGCATCCTTGTTTTTGTAAGTTCTTGGGACAAGTCTTATAAACTGTGAGCTCTCTTAAAAGAGACTTGATTTTTCATGATCTGAGTAGAACAAAACATTATTTTCTGTTCCTAAATACTCAGATTTTTGCAAGAAAGAAGAGGATTTAAATTTTCTAATCTCCACTTAAATTTCAGTTGGATTTTTAATTCCTTTATGTGCTCCTGCTAAAGGCTATATGTATCACCTTACAGCAGAGAAAATGTTAGCATTGCAGTCAAGCTAAAATATGCACCACCAAAAATTCTTCCTAAGGAGCTATAGTTCTAGGAATTTACTGTCAAAATATGGGATCATGTTTCTAGATTTGAACTTTAATGTTTCCTTTGAATACTTTCTCTGAAATCCTCTTGTAGCCTACTTGCTCATAATTAGTTATTTTTGCTTTTTAAAATTAGTGGAAAATGTTTCGTACAAACACTTGGCATCTTTTGTAAGTATTTAAGCAATAAAACCTTATTTTGATCAGCTCAGCAGATGTACTAGAATAAAATTAATCTTTATGAAATATATACCAGTTCTATCTCCTTTTTGTTCACGTTATAATAAACCACCGTTGTGAGAGACAGGACCACAGAGGAAGCAATAAAAACATGTGACATACAATCACAAGACCAAGAGAGGCTGTAGGTATAATGCTCAAGTGAAACTTCATGAGCTGCAAGTGTTCAGCACATAGGAGTAAAAATCAGGTCATTTATCTAAACAATGTTTGTATGTCAAGTGCAAAAACAAATTCATTGATCTAAGAGCAATTTAATATGCATTATGCGGCTACAATGACTATCTAAGAACAATATATCTATTATACAGTGTATATATATATATACACACACATATATATATAAAATAAAAATGGCAGCAGAATATTTAATGAGTACTGAAACTACATATATGTTATACTACTGTGAAAGAAAGGGTGATGAGTAGTTCAGAGACTATTTCTGACTGGACATTGGACTGTACTTTCTGCATCGTTAACATTTTTTTTAAAAAGCTAATACAGCTCCAGTCTGAACATGCACTGCCAAGTAGCCACAATATTCACAAGCACCAGGAATCAATAAGCAATTTTGTAGTTTAAGATGAAAGAAACAGCTTGGGAATGATCACTAATTCCTAGAAGTCATTGGTGATCTCTGATGACAAGCTGAAACTCAACCTAGGCAATACCCAGGTCCTGTGATTGAAACCCAAATTTGAATACAGTCTGACTGGGACAGAACCGATAGTACAGGCACACACATAGGTTGTCAGAATAACTTTACAACTCCCAAATGAACTGACGCACAGCCAGTTGTTCCATTTCACCGACACGTAAGGTAGTTTGCATTTACACCACTGTAAGAGCAAAAGCAGAGGCAACAGCACAGAGAAGCTGAGGCCCTGCAAACTCTCATAGGGGCTCACATTATACCAGCTTGTTCGTCTGTCCACAATTCAGCCTACTGAGAATGGACTTTGGAAAGCCACATGCAACCATCTCCACCCTCCCCATACAAACCTCTCTTGGTTCTTTAACCATTTCCAGACCTACTGTGTTAGGGTTTTTTTGCTTTTGTGCACATGTACTTGCAGGCATGCTGCTATGTATGGATACGCGCGCACACACACGCAAACACAAGATTATTCAGCGATTGTGACTGTTCTTCCTTGTATTTTAAGGAGACATCATAACTGCCGAAAAAAAGACTTTAGAATGCAATTTTACAACTGCAGTAGATGAGGAAAATATTTTTAGAATATGTTAAATTGCTATAGGCATCATGCTCAGACAAAACATTTGCTCCCATCATTCTCTCCCTTACCCACACCTTAGCTGTCAGTTCACTGGAGAACAAACTATCCTGGTTTATAATTATGAAATTCTCCGAGTTGAGAGCGGAAGGATGCAAAAAACTGAGCAAAAAGCAGGTATTGTAACTTTTGCTGGAAATAGAAAGACTGTATCTAAATAATAATAGAGCTTACTCCTAATAACTGACCCATGAACATACACAGCCTTAGCTTTCCAGGTGGTAACAATTTTTAATAGAATACATTGCCTCTAACTGCAGTTAACAAAATGGCATTTATTCAGTCATTCTTCCTTCCTTGCCTCTTGAAGGAAGAGCACAAAAACTGTGAACATTTCTCTTCTTGTCTAAACAGCAGAAACCCTCACCCATAAAATACGAACTAATTACAATATACTGTTCTTTCTAGGTCTACAACAGCTATTAGAAGACATTTCTTAAAACATACCCATCCATGTATATATGCATATATGAATGCTTATGTGCATATACAGTTTGAATATTGTGAATATTTTATTGGATTTTTAATATTATTTGCATATACCATTTATTTTATAGATATAGATATATACACACACACATTTTGCAGAGTAAAAGTGCTTAAGTTTAGCACTGAGTTAAAGTGACAATTCTACTTGCAACACAGGAAAAAATAATATCTATTTCAAGATATTAATACCCTCAGAAATTGAAGAAATTAAATATTTCCTTAATTTTTTTTTTGCTTATTGCAGAGGAGTTATAAACTGCCATATATGTCCTATTATGAGCAAAGTAAGTGTTTCTTTTCAGTCTTCACATTTAACATAATCACTTATGCTTACCACTTTATAGCAGTAACCCTTACAGAGTGAAATTCACTCCAGTTATATATTCTCTACGAAACCACTAATTTTCTGTATCTAGCATCCTTATCCCTACTGGCATCATTCTTAAAAGCTGCAGCAGAAGAAAAAAGCCAGCAAAGACACCTTTGCAATGGTATTATGCCACTCCAGACAACTCTCTCAAATTTAAATTGGACAACAATTCTGATCCTACACAGTCAATCTAGGACCTAATAAATGTTTGAAAATATTTAACTGCAGCCAGAGTAATGGTGGATTATTTCAGGATCTGCTCTTCCTCAAGAGCTTGGCTACAGCTCACAGTTTCTGAGCTCCTGTGCTGAAACCAATGCAAATGAGAAACAGACAGTGTGAACAAAACGTTTTCCCTCTTATTAGCAATTTAAGAAGTTAATCAAATGGAGATAGTTTCCTTTCTAGCTGGTCTGCACCAAGATGTTGCAAAATGCAAATTAATCTCAAAGATATCTTAAAGTTGTTTATTTAATTGCCAGAGAAAAAGAAGAGGCCAAGTTTTTTTATACTTGTGGCTGGCTTATTCTTTACACACAGGGGATCTTTGGAAGAACCATCCAACCATACGATATTAGGCCTTTATCTTGCCTACAGCAGTTGTATGAGTATAAAATAAGTAAATGTACAGGGTAAGAATTATACAAGCAGCTCTGAATTTTATATATTACTGTATCTTCTCAAAAGAAACAAATTGCTCAACTTTCAGACAGTAAGTGTAATAGCAGAAAAAACCACAAGTGTTAAAGCAGATAAATTTGTCAATATATTACACGAATGTCTCCAGAGAAATCTACTCCACCAGTCCAAAAGCTGAAAAATACAACCCAGTGTTTTTTATTTCAGCTTCTGCCAAGCAGTTACACACAGAAGTGTGCCAGAGTGCAGTGCATTCAATAAAGAGCAACTCTCACTGGTGGTTTTGAACTCCAGTAGATGGAGCCGTTGATCTACTTTTTCATTGACTGCAAGTATGAAAAAGCAAGTCGGTGCCTTTTGCATTTGTCGTTGCCTTTGAGGCAAAACTTAGGACTTGAAATTATTTGT
>JAVJGG010000007.1:3125349-3151850 GCA_035590195.1 Aviceda cuculoides | reverse complement strand
CCCCCCCCCCCCCCCCCCCCCCCCCCACCCCCGCTTCAGCATAAAAAACTTCAGCAAATAAAAAGAGAGAAAATTGGTGAGCAAGGATGCCAATAGCAACAGTGAAATGATAACAGAAATAATCTCTCATGTCAATTCAGAGTCAGCAGTTTGGAGACCTATCTCAAGGCAGAGGAATATAGAGGCAAGCACCCTAGCGGGAGAGATGCCTACTGAAACATTGAACTGCTCAGACACTCAAGGAAGAAATTCAACTCTCCTCTCAACCTAGAGAAGATAAATGTCTAGAACAGACAGTTAAAGAAAAAGCAACTGGAAAATGCAAAATAAAAAAAAAAAGTTAATAGAAGAGACAAAGATGGAAGAAAAGAGAAGTTTGGTGATAAAATCATGTCCAAATGAGGAAAAGTCCTCAAGTCATCCTGATTTTTTTTTTTTTTTATTCCATTGAAAGATCACACAGAAGAGTTTACTGACACTGCTTAATGACATTATCTCAGAGTCGGTCAAACTCAACTGGAACTTACAAAAAGGACCTTCTGAACAAGCATGCTACAAGGTTCTTTTTTTCTTTTTCTAACTCATAGATGCTAATTCAATTCTGCCAAGCAGTTAAGCACATGCTTGACTTTAAGAATAATCTGATCCCTATTCAGTAAAACACTTAAAAGCACATACTCAACTTTCAAAACATGAGTGGTCCCGTTGACTTCAATGGCACATATGCACAATGTCGAGTGCTTCAGTGGATCAGTGCACAGGGATATAATTTAGCCCCCCTTCACTGGATGATTTGGACATCCTGTATCTTACCATTTCATGATAAAAGACAGAACAGTAAAACAAAATTTAAAGGGTAAAATTAACTATATAGTAACTGTAAATGAAGTTGCTCTATTCTGAATGCTTTTTAGGTTATTGTAAAACATGAAATGAATTCTCAGTATATTTTATACAGTAAGAACAAATGAATATATTATTTTCTTAAATTTATGCACAAGCCTAATTGCTATGCAGGCATAATTAAGATCTAAGAAATGCAAAACCAAGATACCATATGGTTCTCAGTTCCAAAAATCAGAGACATAAAAGTAGATTTCACACACTTGTGTGTGAACACAAAACTCTGATTAAAAGAAAGCTAAATACAGCAGGTCTCCATACTTTCCCTGTTTTGAGGGGTTTTTTTATACACAGGTTTGAATGCATAAAGGAAGTGTCAAAAAAACAAGGCTGGGTATTTCCCAATTACCTCAATCACTTCTAATAAGTAAACAGTTTGCACACATTATTTAAAGGTTAATAATTCTAGGATAAAAAATGGATTCAGAAGCACATATTACTCCATTTCTGCATATATACTTATGAGATGCCGACATTTATATATTACTGACCTCTGACTCTATATAGAACAGCGGTTTTGCGTATCTAGTTATTCTCTTTTGAGGTAAGTGACATAACTAGTTCTGCACACTGTTCATTTTACACAAACATATTTTGGCTGCTTTAGTAGCACTTTAAGTCTGACAAAAGTTTGTATAGAGGAAGATATTAGTAAACAGGAGGGAAAATTCAGAAAACTAAGCTGTATGATCTCATTTACTATGTAAGCACTCACAACTGAGTAACTTCAACCCTGCAGCTAAAAGCTTTGGAGAGGTTTAAGTTTTAGCTCATGATAGTGTCTCTTCATGACTTATTCCATCACATCCAAGCTCTACAATATTAAATAGCAATAGTACTTCCATACTTTCAAAGTGGCCTAAAAACATCAGAAAGCATGTTGTGAATACAAACGTACAGTCTCTCAGCTGTTGCAAAACAGTTATTCAAGACCCATTTTTTCTCCATGGCCCTCAAGTGATCAGGTAACACAACTCACACTCCCAGCAATAAACATTATTCCTATTGCAGCTTGTATTACAAAGAATCATAGAATCATTTAGGTTAGAAAAAACCTTCAAGATCATCGAGTCCAACCATCATCCATGCCCACTAAACCATGTTCTGGAGTGCCTTGTCTATGCGCTTTTTGAATACCTCCAGAGACGGTGACTCAACCACTTCCCTGGGCAGCCTATTCCAATGCCTGACAACCCTCTCAGTAAAGAAATTTTTCCGAATATCCAAAGACTGGTCCTTCACATTATAAGGGCTTGCTTTTACATATTCAATAATTTTAGCTTATCCTGCTTAGATGTGTCCGTTTCAAAGAGGAAAATGTCAGTCAGAAAGCTTTGTTGCACCTGAAAGAGAAGCCAACAACTGATTCATTACAGTCAATAGCTCAATGTCTAAGTGGATACCAGTAATGAGTCATGTCCCTCAAGTGTCCATAATGGGACCAATGCTATTTAATATCTTCATCAATGACATAGACAGTGGGATTAAGTGTACTCTCAGCAAGTTTGCAGATGACACCAAGCAGAGTGGTGCAGTTGATATGCTAGAGGGACAGGATGGCATCCAGAGGGACCTTGACAGGCTTGAGGAGTGGACCCATGCAAACTTCATGAAATTCAACAAGGCCAAGTACAAGGTCCTGGACCTGGGTCGGGGCAATCCCCAGTATCAATATTGGATATCCCAATACCAATATTGGACAGGGGATGAATGGATTAAGGGCAGCCCTGTGGAGAAGGACTTGGGGATATTGGTGGACGGAACATTGGACAGAGGAGGGCCACAAAAATGATCAGCAGGCTGGAACACCTCTCCTATGAGGAAACGCTGAGAGAGTTGGGGTTGTTTAGCCTGGAGAAGAGAAGGCTCCGGGCAGACCTTACTGCATCCTTTCAATACTTTTAAGGGGGCTTATAATTAAGACAGAGAGAGACTTTTCACCAGGGCGTGTAGTGACAGGACAAGGGATAATGGCTCTAAACTGAAAGAGGGTAGATTTGGGTTAGATGTAAGGAAGAAGTTCTTAACTGTGAGGGTGCTGAGGCACTGGAACGCGTTTGCCCAGAGACGTTGTGGATGCCCCATCCCTGGCAGTGTTCCAGGCCAGGTTGCATGGGGCTTTGAGCAACCTGGTCTAGTGGAAGGTGTCCCTGCCCATGGCAGGGGGTTTGAACTAGATGATCTTTAAAGGTCGCTTCCAACCCAAATCATTCTGTGAGTCTGCCCAATTCCCAGAGCTGCAAAGAAGTGTGGAAAGGCATCTAAAACCTGACAGCTGCACAAAGCCTGCTAGAATAACTCCACAAAATGAGACCCTATACGCTAGTGTCAAACTTAAATTCCAAGTGACATACAAAGGTGCCCCAAAACTGATTGAGACATGTAGCTCTGGAGAAGTCCCTTAATGAGCAATATAAAAAAGAAAATAAGCCAGCAACATGATTCAGATGCTGCACACTAGGAAGGAAAACATCTTCTGTTTAGAACAACTGCTTAACACGGCTGCTGAACCAAGCCCTCCTACACCATAGCACAACACGTGAATGTATTCCCAAAACACAGCATCTGAATACAAATACAAATACAATATTTACATCTGAATACAAAAACATCTACTGATCTCCATATAATCTAACATTCATGTACTCCTTGATCTTTTTTTGTTTGTTACATAATGAAGTTTTCAAACTGGCACAAACTAGTAAGTTAAAAGCCTGAACAGGGGCACTTAAGCTACTGTTCTTACCAGTTTCTGTGAATTCTTGTTCATACCCGAAATAAGCATACTTGCTCAACACTGAATCTCTTTGCATATTTGCAGCTCTCCTTGTGTTTTCATGAATTTATTTTCCAGAAATGGAATGTGTTCTTTTATTATTATTATTCAGAAAAAAAAGACCAGAACAATGTCAGATGAATTCCAACAGTGGTAGTCAGATCAAGCAACCTTATTTTGAAACATTGAAGCAACCGTCTGAATCCTGGTATAGTACATCTACTTGTTATTCTTGTGGGGATATGCATAGATGGCATAACCAAGATATGGATAGCGTGAATCAGGAGCAAGCACACACTGTCTAGAAGTCTCACCAAGATGGTGAGTATATTAATACCTAGTCTCGTAGCTCTCATTAGTCCTGTCAACTGCATGTGTTAAACAATAAGGAGTTGCTTTGCACTTGAAATCGCACATTTAAGCAAGTATCCTGCCTGCAGGCTCTCTTTGCACACTGTAAAAACAATCCTAACAAAATGACATAAGAGCGGAGTTACAGTCCATAGAGGGGAAATGTTTGGAAGTAATGAAGGAGACCTCTGTTGCCGGCCAGCAAACTGCCAGCTTCAGAGCAAGCAAACAAACCTCTCCGCTTTAGCGGAGCAGGATGTATTTTGTATGAAATTTCTAGAACTTAAAAGTGTTACCAAGAAATTGAACTGGTGACAGCACTGTGCCATCTGCCAGCTTGGACAAGATATTCAAAAACATCTGACGCACAGCAGACTTAACTAGTCAGTCTTACTGAGATCTTTTGAAAAATCACAGTTCTGTGCAGAGGGACAATGAGTGCTTTTAAAAATCCACTGCTAACGTAGGCTGTAGCAAAAAGCTGCATATACTTCATGTGATAATTTCACAGAGTATTACATTCAATCACTTTATGCTCAGTGATGACATAGGATGGCAACAGCAAATCTCACTCATTTTCTTCTGTCAAGAGCATATGTCACAAAGGCAAATCTCATACATACTACATGCAGGAAATGACTAAGAAACAAGGTAATAATCCTCCAGCATCTGACATGGACCGGACAGTGTAACCTAGTAAAGGAAAATACTGAATGGAAATGAAGTCTTTTCTTAAAAAGAAAAATGCTGTTAAAAGAAGCTTCGAGATACTTTTTCTTCTTCAGTTGGTGACAAAAGTATCTAGTATTAAAAAAATAAATAAATAAAATTGAGCTTATTATTTCAGAAGCTAATTATCATTTGGCTTAGATGAGTGCCTGCTGGTCCTGTCTCAGGCACCCTATGGTACATGATACACCTACATTTAAGAAAACGTTGGTCCATACTTCAATGGGTTTACAACTCAAATACAAATCACACATCTGAACTTAACAAAAGAAGGTGCAAGATGAAATTAAAATAATGGTATAGCAACTACAGTTATTTTGTCATGGTATGGAGTTGTCTATTGTGGTTCTTAGTCTTACAAACAAGAATTACACATCACAGCTCATGGAATTCAGTAGAAACCAGTCTTCCTTCTTCTCTGCCTTGACTTAAGAGATAATACAGTTATTTTGTAACTTTTTTTTAGTTAGCCACAACCTCTTCTTTCATGTTACATTAAGTTTTCTTCTCATCACGTATAATTCAAACCAGGACTTCTTAGGTCTCCTATGGTCAACCAAAAGGTTTAACAAAATACAGGAGATGTCTCTTGGTTAGCACACCTATTGGTCTTTATCTTCCTATCTGCATTCACTGAGTACCTCAAGTCAGTGGAGTATCACTAAATTTCCTCTGTTTCTTCCCCTCACTGACTTTTGCCATTCCATACAATATCTTCTGTGCAGACCACGGTCACTGAGGGATTCCAAAAGCGTCCCTTCAGACATACTTTCAGAGCCTTTAATTGTCTATGTTGCTTCTTAGTTAATGCCCAATTATCAAATCAATTAGAAAAAAAAAAAACAACCCTTTTTAGTTGTTTTACACCTATGAAATTCATATTTTTGACACCCAACCTTTCAAAAACTTGCATCTTACCTTTGTCTCTCTTGTTCTGCCTTCAACCTAGCTGGAAAGTGGAGACCTTTAACTTCCATCACATGCTGAAAAATTACACTATTGCTGTATTACTTTTCCTGTAACATCATCAATAAAATTAACACCTCTGCTTTAGTCCTCAATTCCTGTCAAGCAGGGCAGAGATTGCACTGTGTGTCACCTCTTAAGCTCATTACTGCTCTAATAATTATGTCCAGGGTTACAACATTGTTTGGCTGTGGGCCAAAGGCCGTTCTGTAAAATATTATAATGCATTTTCTTTAAGTCTGTTCTTTTGATCCAATCACAAACTATTTTAGAAGAGACAGCTAGCTGAAAAATATTTGTAGCTCCAAGGAAGTCAACTAACAGCAGCCCTGATCATCACAAATTACTTTCCCTTTGTTACGTACACACCATAAACACAAAACACGCGATTCTTCACCCTGCTACAATATTAAATACATTTTCTCCGATTCCTACGGTCAGGTCTCAATTTCTCTCTTAGATTTATCTCTGTCTTAGAGCAATGGGACAGGACATGGCTTTTCTCATGTCAAGACTCTAGTTCACTGCTTTTATGCTCTACCTCGTCCTTGACTCAGAACTCTTCCAAGTTCTTCACTATAAAAGTCAGGCAAAATGGACACATACAACATTTTTACAACAACTGGAAATACAATCAAGCAAAATATGTTATTGACTTCTTCTTCAAATTAAACTTTTGTTAGAATACCATACATATTGTGCCAGGGTGTGCCAAAAGGCACAGGGAGGTGGCTGGGTTGCACCAGAAGGCACTTGGAGGACCCTGGGACACCAGGAAAGGGGCAGGACCATCCCAGGGTGCTCCAAGGGACACACAGGGGCCCCTGGGGCACAAGCAAAGCTCAGACGAGGCCTGAATTCACCCACCAAAATACATACAGGGGCTGCTCAGGTCTATGTAAAGGCACACAGGGAGTTCTGGGGTACCCCAAAAGTGGTGCATAGCATGTGGGCCGCACCAGGGCCATGCTGGCTGGGTCAAGGCCGTGTGGGACCCACAGCCCTCAGCAGCAGAGCCCAAGGCCCAGCCCAGAGGCATGTTGAGGGCAGCCCTGAAGCACCGCTGGGGCTCGGGGGCAGCCACCCGCATGCGAGTACGTGGGCAATATCCCTGCCCTGGCACAGCTCCTCCTCAGTGAGCGCTGGGGAGCACAGCCCAAAGCCCCTGGGGCTCAGGCCCACTCCCCCAGTGGGGAGACAAAGCAGCAGGCTGAGATATCCGGATGCTCGGACCCTCCATCCTTGCCTTGACCTTGCCCACCTGCTGGGTACTGGGCAAAGGCCTCATGACATCACAGGGCATTTGGTGACAGCATGGTGGGTGACAGCTCACGCCATCACCCTCACATTGCACAGGCGCTGCTGGTGACTGGCTGAGCTCGGCTCAAGGTGACAGCGGGGGGGACTGTCTGTGCAGAGATCACAGTTCGTCAGGGAGCAGCACGATGCTCAGCCTGGGGCTCTCTCTGCTCCTCTCTCTCTTCCCCAGCAGCCTCGGCCTTTCCAGCCATCCCGCCTGGGCCACAGTCATGTGGGATGTGCCTCCCCAGGACTTGGAGCAACAGGGCACTGGCACAGGGAGCCAGTGCTCCTACCGGCCCTGCCCAGCAGAGGAGCCTCAATCCTCCTCTGCCCAGCTGGGTATAACCCTGGAGTCCCTGGAGGTGGCCTGTTTGAGATGCTCGGGCCTGTGCCTGCTGCTCAGCGGGGTTTTGCTTGTAAGCTGCCTCTGCAGAAAAGCCAAGAGACGCCCAAGAGAGGCGAGTGATGGGGGTCAGGCAGGTGGGATGGTGCCAGGTGGCTGGGAGCCGGGACCCACCAAGGCCTTGGGCCAACAATATCTAGGACAAGGACTAACAGCCCATGTGAAGAAGAAAGCCTGGGCAGGCGCCCAAGGTCTTCTGCCTGTTCCCCAGCCCTTTGCCCAGCCCCAGGAGGCAGAGGTGGGTCTCAGCGACAGAGGAGGAAACAAAGACAGGCTGACCCACAAGAGGAACAAGACAGAACCTGCCTGAGGTCATCCTCACACAACCTGCTGTCTGGGGCAGCCCAGCCAGGCCTGAGTTTCTCCAGGAGAGGCCAAGCCCAGCCAGAGAGTTCTCAGCCCCCTGAGGCCCCTGCCCCTTTCATCATGTTCCCTGCCCTGTTGTTTCCAGGAGATGGGCCAGACATCCTCAGTTTCTCCAGGGACATCCTGCCAGGGTGACTGCTCCTGCAAGAACTATGAGCTGATCTGCCAGCTGAAGGAAAATCCTGACTTGATGAGGAGGTACCTGAGGCACCTGCGCCACTGCTACCTGCAGAATAACATTCTCCAGAGACAAGAGAAGAATAAAATGTGGGAAGACTTAGAAGAAGAGGAGACACATTTCTCTGCTTGATCATATGCCCACAGCTCCAGCAAGGCTCTGGGCAGGGCAGGACATTGTAGGGGATGCAGTGAGCAATGCTGTCCCTGTGCACTGGCACATCTCCAACAATAAATGTTTTATATGAAACCAGCTCCAAGCTATATGTAATATCAAATGAATGTTCAAAGATACAGGAGGGAAGTTATTCTGCACAGGGATGTTGCAAAGTGCCTCCCAAGCAAAGAGAAATCACATTCATGCTAATTGTTCAGGGTTCTCCAAAGAAAAAGCAGGAAACAAGGACTGCATTATCAGCAGTTAAAGCACAGTCACAAAAATTAGAACCCTCCCCTACACTGCCTGTGAATAATATTATTCCTACAATTAGTCCCACAGCATTAAGTGAGGCTGCTCTCACTTTCTAAGGTAAACACATCCAAATGCCTGCACAGACCAACATAAAATTTTACTTCTTACTAGTTCCACTGCCAAAACACCTCCTTTGTTCCTATCACTCTGTTACGCATCCCTCCTCATTCACAGAGAACATGCTCTTATGCTCAGCCAAGGTTATAGATATTGTAATCAAATCTTTGACCAACTTTTAGCCGACTGAAGTACTACTACAAAAAAAAAAATCAAAACAGGGATTTGGGAACCCATCACTGTAACAGCTGTGACTTTCTACTGTGAATATAGGAAAACTGCCCAACTCAAACACAGGGGCACAGGAACCCAATGAATGAGAGAATGCAGAGACGTAGGAGGCAAATCTGACAGAAGTAGTGTTAGGGCTTGAGATGCCCTGGTCACTGGCCAAGAATGAATTGGTCAGAATCTGGTCTGAAATTCCACCATTTTCAGATTTTAGGTATGTTTAATGAAGCCAGCACACTTCCAATGAGGTATGTACAAGCATGCCCATGAATGGACGATTGGTTATGTGTGTATACAAGCAAGAAGTCTTTTGGAGGGACTACAAGATGTAAAGACCATTTCTTATACCACCATCATTCCCTGCTGTGATGTACCTATTGTGTCATGCAAAATTCATCAGCAAAAATATGCCATAGTGAATATTTCATTTGTAACATCACCAGAAGAAGAATTGTGCACTATTCATAAGGGCTAGCAACATATCTCTCAGGACTTCTGGACAGATTTTGTCAATAAGACACAGTAGCTCTGCAGACAAAGAAAAGTGTGTGTGTGTGTGTGTATATATATATATATACACATATACGCAACACATTTTGGTTCTGAGCAATAATTTTACCATATCCACACCCTTCTGCAACTTGTTTCACTGACTGAGTTATTGCTGTTAAAGTACAAGTTCATTATATACCAAGATTTTTAGTTCTACCTAAAGTTCAGTTATTTGAATCCTGCATCAATGCCTTAGTAGTTCAGAGCAAGCAATGGCTCAGGATGAAGTCGAGAACATTTTTTTTTCATACCTATTTTCTTATCATAATCCTATTTTCAGAGCTGAGTATTTCGAGATACATCCATTCCAGCTGGTTTGAGAGAGAACACCATTACTAAAGACAGTTATTTAAAACAATAAAGTGGCTGTCTTGTCTTCTGTGCAGGCTATGACCCAAAAGCACTCTGGTATCATTTTATATCCAATGATCACAAGAGGGAAAATTTGAAATAACAGTCCCAAATACAACTGATACAGCTGTAACAGAAATTTGTGTGTGGTCTTCCAAGGCCAAACAAAGGTTTCTGAGGGTAAAAGTCTTTTGAGTTTTGGGAGGTATTTTGTGCTAGTAAGGAGAGTAAAGTATGTGAAAGCAGGTTACTCTAGCTGAAAAGATAGGACACCATTTCTTAAATAAACATGGCTTTAAGAAGTGGTTTCATACTTGTAGGAGAGCTGGTTGTCTTCAAATCTGAAGCCTAGAAGCTTCACTTTTTCATACAAAAAAAAGTGATTTAGTTTTTCTTCCATGCCTTTTCTTCTAAAACAGATGTGTTTCAGAGCCATAGCTACCTGACTGTCCTGCAAACATGAAGAGCACAGCGAAAGTCAAGTCAACAGATGCCTTTAGCAGACAGGCAAGTTAATGACAGAGCAACACTCTCCACAACAACTTCAGCTTCATTAAAACTGGCCTCCATTAAACTGCACTTCTTTCTATTGATGGTCAGAGCTAAACCTCTGCAGGGCCAGCATTTCATGTTTGCATCTAATAGAAAGTCAGCTTAGATCAGCAGCACATTATCTGCATATTACTTGCACTTTTAACTCCTCTAGGGACATCAGAGAGGTTGGACAAGGAAAAAAAAAAAAAAAAAAAAAAAGCGCCTTTTGAGAAGTAAAAAATTGACTCATCCTCAATTAGATGAGGGATAGAGATCACACATCCACAGCCTGCAAAATTACTACCAAGGAAAGATCTGACAATTATTGATTGGCTTAAGCAGAATTAAAGAAAAAAAAACCCAAACTAGTCATGGACTTCTAATGCACTGTAAATGAACTGTAGAAAGAGACAATAACACTTTGTAAGGAACAGATCAAGTTTCACACTTGACAAAACTGCTAGAAGAGCTTTTACAGTTAAAAACAAATACTGAAAAAAACGGAAGCCTTCTGCCTTTGCTTACAGTTTTGGTACTATTTTCAAGAACTGCAGAATCAAAGTCCCATAAGACGACATATATCTCTAGCAAAGGGCTATGCAAGAAAGTCATAAGTTCATCAGTTTACCACTGAAGGAAATATTATACACATTTCTACACATTGTACACGCATTAGACGTTTTTCCATAGAACTGTAAGGCTGACTTAGAAAAAGGAAGTTAATCAATACATTCCTCAGGAGGCTATAAAGGCTAACACACTATTCACAACAAAAAACACAAGATCCTTCTTAGAGAACAGGACAGGAACAATTTTAACTGACACTTTTAAAAATAAATCCTATTACAGCCAGTCAATCCCTTTCCACTTCCCACAGCATGGCTGATTCTAGTCGACTTTTGATTCAGATTATATTCTTCAGACTACTCCAAGGCTGAGCTGATCTATCAAAACTTGCCGTGGAAATCTGGCTTTTTCCCCTGTTCCCATTATGTTGCATCCTCTTCTGACATAACTTTGTACCTACCTTGCACCTCCTCAGTATTCAATAGTATTATAAAGCAAGAACCTTCCATCAGTAGGGAAAACTGGAATTAACATCCAGTATCTAGAATTCCCTTTATTAATGAAAGATGTAGTATTCAAAAGGGGTAAAGAGACTGATGAGACAATGTCTTTCAGCACTCCCTCCAAGGTGGTACCATGTCATTTAACAGATGCTAGGCCCCTGGGCAGCTCCCCATCAACCCTGCAGCTGTGGCTGTCTTTGCAGAAACATTAGTCTTCAAGACACCTGTGGTGTCCCCCTGCACCTCCATGGTGCCTTGTGTGATCTTGGGGAAGTCACTTAGTCATTCAAGCATTAAAATGGAGAATCCTTTCAGGGTTATTGAAAAGATTTAATGCAATGTCTATACAAGAGCCCTAAAACCTTTAAGTGGCAAACCTTTCTGGAGCCAACAGTGGGAACAAATAGCATCAAAAAGAAAAACTGCCTTACAAATGGAACACAAATTAATTATTTTAGTATTATACCAAACCCTCAAGTGGGAAAGTTCTGTTGCTAATTGTTAGACCTTACATCTGCTGTTTGCTGAGAACATACGGTGCAACTGTAACAGGAACTGCTGACTAAGGGAATACAGCACTTTATTTGGATAATAAAGCATAACTTGAGAAGCACTTGCAGTGTTCATCATCTTGCACTAAGCATATGTAAATTGCTCTACCATTGAGTATCAGGATTTGGGCACATGTTTGCATGGCCCCGCTTTGAACTGTTCACTCTATATCTGTATTTTTTCCTTTCTGAATATGTAGCTAGGACCCAAAGTCACTCAACAGACCAAATAATGCAAGAGTAAAATACATCACTCACTCTCTGGGTTAGTTGGCAATAGTGGTCTAACCTCCAGAGAAAATAAATATTTTCAGAATTATCTTTGGTTTGATAATTTTTTTTTTTTTTAAAGTGTCTGGGTGACAGCACCAGACTTATGATCTGTCCTGAAAGCCTTAACTGAACTCTACAACCAAAATATGTCCATCAAAAACCTGCTAATTCGTGTGTGCTAAACCAATATGAAATGTATGAATGAGTGGAAATGAGTTCATATTTACTTGAACTTCTTATTACTCCAATCTTCTACCATCACCCATTCTTCAGCGTGGAAGACACTCCTGTGTTTATTTGAGCATGTGAATCATCTAAGTTGACACAAAAGCACGTACGCGTATTGGATCCTGTGGATTAGTCCTACTGCATTTCATCTGCTTTCAACAGACAAAAAGGACATTCAGCACCTTACTGCTCCTTTTACTAAGGCTTCTGTTTTCCTTACATTATTGCAATGAATTACAAAATATACATTTTCCTCTTATTCAGCTTTGACAGATTAGCAGCCTGAATTTGCCCAGCAGAGGAATTCAGTGTTCCACAATTTATTGAATGAGGAAGCCATTAGCAGGTCAAAGCTCAAATGCTGGTCTGCCTGTTTAAAGTTATTTTCATTCTTATACAAATACTTCACAGGCATGCAATGCACATGGCACTTTCACACACTTGCTCCTGTCTGATTTGAGGAAACCATATGCAAGGAAATATTTGCAATATTCAGGCCAAGAGGTTACATTAACTGTTATGGTCTCGTCTTTATCCATTGTGACTGCAGCTTTAAGAATCTCCTTTTATACAGAAGATCTGAAGAAAGTTACAAACAAAAGACAGACACACCCATGAAATGGAGAAAGCAGCCAACTACTCAGACTTTAAACTTTGCTCAGGAAGATGGCTATTAGAATACAAGGAATAAAATAGGTATTTTAGAAGGCAAATACAAGGAAACTGAGGTTTAGGAACAAGGTTACTAAAAATTGAGGTGGAGCCAAACTATCAAAGTATTCCTAAAGATATGTAGGAGATCTTGTTGGACAGGCAATTCAAATCATACTGAAAACATAACTGAAAGTTATTTAATATAATAGAGTATTATAGATAGTGTATTACAGCCCAACACAAAACTTTCAGCCCCCCCAAAAAGGGATTGCTGGGAATTTCCACACCAAAGATACTGGTAAAAATCCAGAAGCTTCACACCAGCCTTTCCACGGCTGATTTTAAGCTATTAGATATTTCTGTACTTGCAATACATGTAATCCGTTGCTTTAATCCAGACCAACTGAAGCTACACAGCAATAGCAAATCGAGTGCTAATTCTACCTCTATCAGCCAATTCATACATCATCTGCAAACACTAGAGGTGCTATGGAAGAATAAACTGTTTTTGAAAGAAGAGATTAATCTATGTTTTTATTCCTCTCTGTTCCCACAACTCCTGCTCTGACCTTCTTCCCTTCAGGCTAGTTTATGCTGTGTAAAGTTTTCAAGGTGGGCACAGCAGTGCAAGGCAGACACCTGCATGGCTACTCCGGGTGTATCCCTGACACCTATCCATTGCGCCAGCAGAGCTCTTTTGCACCATGTCCAGGGACCTGCTCCAAAATGACTCCCCACCTTCAGCCTGTAGCATCTAAAAGACCTCCAAAAGCTTCACAAGTGAATAGCCAAATTGACAATTATAATCCTCAAGCTCTGACAGACAGAAACAGAAATGGCAGAAGAACTGACCAAACAGCACAAACTGAGGTTTCCCTCTGCAGTTTCTGAAGCTGAGACTAACATAAGGCAGCACAGTAAGCTTCTGGAAAGGCAGTAAATACAGAAGGCGCTGTAGCAAAGCAAAAGAAATCCCTTGAAACAATGACATTTCAGGGCAATATGGACTGTCCGGGCAATACCAGTATAACGTAGCATTAGCAGCTCATACTGCTTCTGTGGGGATTATGAAAATACTAGATTTCAATACTGTCAACAGGAATGGTGAAATAAGTAAGGCAGATCAAGTGAAAGACTTAGACAAGACATTATATAAAATCTATCTTTTTACACAACTAAGACCATTTAATAGTTTTGAGAGTTGCTGTTGACAGACATAAGTAAAAGGCAATGTTGAATGAGGGAGGGGAAGGCTTGTAAGGTTGGCCAGGAATACTTAACTTGAGTCATTCCCCTGTTTAGGAATGGGCTGTACAGGAACACACCACCTCATATGAAGCAGTTCCAAGGCAAAAACTAAAAGAGAAGTTGACAACAAGTCCCTGATGTTCTGCTTTGGGCTACATGAACTATTTTGTCTCTTCATTTAAGGGAGGTAGAAATACTTAAGAGAAACCAAATCCCACAGACAAGCTCCTGTTCTGATAACCTCTGTAAATTGCATGGGAAAAGACAGTTGGAAAGTGTAACCAATTAAGCTATAATTATTAATTTGGTCAGTAAAAGGTCAAATCAACCCCTACTTCTGAGAATACAGGCAACCCCACTATAAGGAAGGAGGAAATATTTATTCTGCTGACAAACACCTGAGCATAACGGGCCAGGTGCAGTGATGGCACAAAGGTGCAAACAGCTAGAATGCTCCCAAGAGAGGATGGCCACAGCCATGCAACAAGAAGATAGTATCAGACATCAACTGAAACAACATCAACCTGACACGATTCAGCAATAAGGCTCCTATGAAACTTCATCTGTAAACACAGTCCACAATTCACAATCGGAACTGCCTGAGGCGCAACAGGATATACAATAGCAGAGTGCACAACTCACACCATTTTGTGCAAGGAAGGGTGAATTATACCTTGCCTGCCCATCTACCCACATCATTTAAGGTTAATGTGTTATGAAATTACTTCCACTTCAAAATCAGGAGAAGCCTTATTTTCAGCCCATGCTTTACAATTTCAGGCACACTGAAGTCTATTTGAAACAAAGATGTTAATTATCCAACAGTTTAGATCTTTATATTACATAGAAGACAATAAAATACACAAACATCTTTTGACCCAAAACCATCACTTGCTAGTGTAACAGTGGCTATGACTGCCAGCATATTTGGGATTGAGTCAAAGACTTCAGGAACTAAAAGCATGGCTTTCTACAGAGCAAATCCTTTGTCTGCAGTTTGGTCTGGTAATCCATGCAGAAATTCAGTTCTTCCACAGATGGAATCTAAAACATAAGCTGATGGCTGCACTCGCTAGAGGTAACTCCTTCACTCTGCCTCATGCAGAGTCTAAAAAATAAAAAAGACAATAGCCAGAAAGCTCTCTAATTGCTTGTACTAATTATTCTAAACATGACTTCAACCAATATTATTGTTTGGCTATATAGGGAAGCAAATGCAAAACAGACAGTAAATGAATCAAAGGTGCCAAGGTTTTGTCTAGACCAGAGATGAGCATCACATTTAGCAGCAAGCCCTCTGGAAAGCCTGTACTGGTGCAAGAGTCAGAGAACAGACTCTAGATGCACAATTTGCCTCATCAAAGAAACTCCATTGCCAATCACGGAGTGCTGAAAATAAGACTCACCATGTCTTTAGAACCAGGATCTGAGCACAGCAGAGAGCAACAGGAAGAAAACACAAGCCAAAAAGATAAAAAGCACAGTTCCAAACCAGAAGCACAGAAAGCAGAAAAAAGTGAGGCTAAAGGTGGTGAGGGGGAATGAGGAGAAGAGATAAGGGCAAGAACATATCCTTATGACCTGGACATTAACAATTTTTGCTATTTTTCTAGTTTTATTTCAACCACCTTCTCAATCATAGATCAGCAAAAGAAAATGAGCAACTCAGAACAGAAGGCAAAGGGAAAATAATCTGGAATTTGAATCCATTAAGTTTGAAAAGATGTGACGGCCAAACTGGTTTCAGAAATTAAGAACCTTCCCAGCCTCATGGATCATCACTGACATCGCAAAATAAACATTCTAAAATAACTGAGATATTTTAGCTAGAAGTACTGAAACGAATTGAAAGAGACCTATTTTTGCATTTTTCTTGCTGTGATCCAGCACAGAAGGACAAGAAATTTTGTCCCACCACGTTACCACAAGGGCTTGTCTGCTGATTAAGTGACAAAAGAAGTGGGTTTCTGCAACATCTTTTTTTTGGTGCTGGTTTTATTGGTGAGCTTTAAATAACACCCCTCACACTACCACAACAATCGATACATGACAAACATAGAAACAGTAAGAAAACCATACAACTGTTGTAAGTAGTTGTAGGGCATAGCGTAGCTTTTACTTTCATGTCTCTATCTGAACTGTAATTTTGGTGATATCAGTATCAAAGCACTAGAAATGACTGACTGCTACCAAATTGAACTGTGCAGGCACACACACTCCCTAGCATGTAAGAATCAATACTGTTATTTAGGTTAGCAACAATGAACTGCATACAGTGCTCCTAGCCTAGACTCCCAGGGTAAACACGGTTTTCCCACTGGCTTTTATAACAGCATAAAAGTGGCTGCAAGTCAAAGGTAGCTTACTGATACTTCAGAAGTGTTTCTTCGGAGGGTTTCTCAATGACTTGATCTGAAGAAGCAGCTGCCTATGAGAATGCAAGCCTATGGCTTCAGGCTTTAAGTCTTTATTAAGCATTTTCCAGTCATTTTTCCCCCCAAAAGAACATTAGCAGGAAAGGGGTGTCCAGTACCATCAAAACCAGATACTGGCATTTGTTTCCATTTATAACATAAAAGAAAAGAGACTTTGCATTATTAGACATTACAGACATGTTTATGAATCCACTTGCAAAAACCAACTTGTTCCTTCCATCTCTAAGAAAGCCAAACAAATTGAACTATGTTTCAGTTAGTACTTAACTGCTTACTTTCAGGAAAAAAAAATACAATTTTTCTTATTTTTTGCAAATGAAGTAATGCTAATTAAAACCCTATAATTAACAAATATCAAATAAAACTTTTTTTTTTATATTGGTGAAGACTTCTTTATTTTTTCTGACACTACATCACCTGAAAAATAAAACTATTTACCTGAAGTGTTCTCATAATGTCATGGATCAGTGCTTGAAGCACAGCATAAATCTCAGTAGCACTGAAGTAATCAATATGATTGGCTGAACAGCCATCAGAAAAGCTGTTATTTTTAAGAAGGTTAGCTCCTTTAAGACACATAAACACAACACTATCATGACTTATCTCGAATGCCTCATTTACTACACAAAATGACTCTAAAAAGGTATTTTTTCATCCCATATTGAAAGTACATTTTAAAAATCATAGGCAAACACAGATTTTTGTTTTTAGCAGCAATCTCTTCCATCTTTTTCCTGCTCCAAAAGTCTTGTTGCAGATGAGATTGACAGTTAAAGCTCTATTGGATCAATTCTTAGATAAACACTGAAAAGAGGTTTCGTCGCTAACTCAAAACGAAATATTTTTAGAAAAAAAATAAATACAATCACTAATAATCACATATATAAGTGCTAGTTGTTCATGTATGCATTTTTAAGTGCTAGCGAACCTAATTCTTAAATATCCACACTAAGATGTTTGGCATTATCAGGTATGGTACCGGCAATATGTTCATGACCCAGAAAAAGAGTCCAAATACCAGCTGTTCCTTGAGACTGAAAATAACTGTGGTCTACCTAGAGTAATCAGTGCAACCCAGTGCTCACTTCTGGATAGCAGCTTACCTGGGAAAGTATTTGTTCCACAGATGAACTTGGAGCACCAGACATGCAATGCCAGTTCAAGGCCCTTACCCTCACCAAGTCTAACTTCATTAAATATTTTCTACAGGTTAAAGTAAACAAGTTGGAAGAATCTTTAGCTTATGACACAGGAGAATGGAAAATGGACAGACCTTGAAAAACTGGGTCACTGGTATATCAGTCTTCCACACTATGTGGGCAAGTATTGCTATGAAGACTATAACCTATGCATAACTGAAATACCAGTGCTTCAAGGTAAAGTTTGCTTTAAAGACCATTTTAACAAAAAAGAACAATCACCATTTTTATTTTTAACACTGCTAATTATTCCTCAATTTCCTGGAATAACACTGGCTTTTATACAGTCTAAGAATGAAATGTTTTTTCTTTCAAAGAAGCAGAGATAATTGCAAATGTGTTAAGACACACTTTCAGCAGCAGGCTACGCAGCTGTAATGGTAGGAAAACACTGTTTCATACTTCAGCCAATGCGCTCGCTGAAAACAGCAGATGCAAGTTGCCCTTGAATGGCATTATACCACATTTCTACCCAGAAAGTGATTTTTATGAGCCTTGGTTCGACAGCTAACATGGCAACTCAGCAAATTTGGGTGCTACCTTATTATTACAGGTTCTGTTAGAACCACTATAATTAAGGAACTGTCAGCACTTTCATCAGGAACTCTTTTCCACGGGTTAATAATTGAGCTGTAAAATTTGCTCTGGGATGAGATTTGGCATCTGGGTGTGAATGCCTTTTTTCAGTGCAAGAAAAAAAAGGGGTCAGGGTTTTTCCTCTTTCCTCTGAATATAGACGGTTACAACGCTGAAAAACATCTGAAAGCATTCTGAAATACAGTGCCTATAACAACAGAGCAGCACTTTCAGAGTTTTTAAGAAAATAATTCAATATGAAAGTCTTACTGTGGCTCTGTGGACATAACATGGACAAGAGATTTATGAGATGTGGAGTCAGCTCCTGCCAGCGGACTCTCTTGTGACTTTAGGCAGGTGACTTAATGTCCCCGTGCTTCACCTTCCCTTTCTCTGGAAGGAGGATAATTGGCATAATGATCTTCACATGAAATGTGCTCACTGAAACCTAGGGAATACGCTGTGTAACTGACGTCCTTTTTAATCTAATATGCAACTGTTGACCCCTTGCACATCTGCAGACTATACATGATTCACATGCACATAGATGCTGTGCATATGACAAGTCAGGCCAGCTATGGACATTCAATGTCAGCTTCATAAATATACCTGTCCCATACAATCAAGGAGAGGGCTAATATCAAAGTTGCAAGATCCTGATTATGCCTGAATGTCGGAGGCTTAATCACAGGAGCCTAGTGAGCTTAATGCACACAATATTATGGCCTAACCATTTGTTACTACCCAGATAATTCTACCAGGAAATCTAAGTTGTTTAATCAAACATTTAAAAAAAAAAAAAGTGAACAAGGCTTTTGTTTAGTCAAAGGTTTTCAAAGTTACCACTGTTGGTATTTATCTTTTGCCACCTCCCTATGTATACCTGATCAGAAATCTGTGTTATAAAACCTGATCTTTTTAAATTCTAAAGAACTTTTTTGCCTCTTCTCAAAAGCAGAATCTCCCATATATGAAAGGTAAACCAACAACAGAACAGCTCTCGGAAGTAGCACAACTAGAAAAATCGCCCTACTTTCAAAACTCTGAACAAATTAACTCTTCTAGACAGTATTCATAGGCATACTTCTTCCCTGAGGGTTTTTAAACAGAAGGACTCACATCAAGAGACCTGAAGTCTGATGCTGCAGTCATGTCATCAACAGAATCTCAGGGCAGTTTGTGAACAGAGATATTGCAGTTATCAGTCTCTTCGACATTTTATTTTCTCTGCTTGACTTGAGTCACAGTCATTGAGGATTGTGGTATCACTATCCATGGCATAATACTGACCAGAACAAAGAACCATTATATCTGTACAGCGAAAATGAGCTTTGGGCTTTAATCTTTGACACTACATTCACAATCACTTAATACTTGCAATGCTGCTTCTCTAATAGTTTAACAGTACCCTTCCTAAAAAAATACAAAACAACACAAAAAAACCCCTCTGCTCCCTAAGTACTTAAGGCACCAGCTAAATGACAGCAGAAATCAGAACAAGTGAAATAGGTAAAACTGACACTTCATTGTACCTGTACCTCTTACAATGTACATACGTTCACGCTTCAGATAAAAGAATAATATTTGCCTATAGCTATGGCTTCAGGAAACATGTAAAAAATTGTCTTGGAATCACTACCAGAATTACATTATTCCTTCAAACAAACAAAAACGAGAAAAAAAATAATTCCTCGTTTAACTAAGTGTAAAGATAAAACACACACTTAAGTACTCCTTTCCACCACATAAGAGGATCTGAATATCCAAATTCCTGGCACTCCTCAGAAGCCTGGAACCACAAGAGGCAGCCAGGGAACCACCAGGCGGTATGGCAGTTGGGGATGCTTTAATACATAAACACACCCTTGTTTTCCTTTACATCTCTACTTTCTCCTAACAGAGAACAACTACGAAAAAGAAAAAAAATCTCACCTAAGCCACTGTTTGCAACAAAAATCTACCACAGGTTTAAGTATTTTACTGAGTAGAGATCAACTTGAAACTAAATCCACAAGAGAGTCTAGTTTTAGAAGACTACGTTAAACTGATAATAAAATGACCACACCTCTCTTTCCTGAAAACGCTGAAGGTCCTCTTTCTGTTCTCTTTTGATTGAAATGCCCATTTCAATATTTTAACAAAGTCTTGCTGATGTTAATATACTACTACATGACGAAGAGTCCTGCACTGAGACTGTGTGAACTATATTACAGAACCTGGGAGGCTATCACCTTGTTTGAGCCTCTTTAGCACTTTACCCAACCACTGGAGGAAAATGGGAAGTGCAGCTCCCAAAGGTCTTGTCGACAAGCAGCCAGTGTCACCACACTGTCTCTCTCTCTGCTTGCTCTGAACAGAGTTAGCTTACAGAGTTTACCAAACACTAGATTTCATATTATAGTAAGACAAGATGACACAGCAATTCACATGAACAAACCAAGGCCTCATGTTTTACAACTGAATTCAGATTCAGCTGACATACAGAATGAACTTTGAAAGCAATAAAGAACCTCCAATAAAAACTATTACCAAAACCCCACACACACGCTTAGAAAACCTGTACAAGGCCAGAGGAATACATTTTGTTACAATTTTAAACAATGTTTCAAAATGAGATAAAGTAAAGCAAACAAAACCACAACACTCAAACCTCAAAGTGCTGTTTTACAAACTACCTTGTAAAATCATCATCCATTCAAAGACTTTGCAGAATTTTTTCATCCAAATGTCCTGGGTGTTTTGTAGTTGTTATCTAAGCCACACACCCAGATAATGACATTACAGAAGGATACACTGAGACAAAGGATACAAGGTTCTCACTGATGGCCAAACATCCAAACTGTATCAGAGTTGAAAGCACTTTCCCACTTTGGAATTTGGGGGAAGACTCCCCAAACTTGGGAACTTCTAGCATCAAATTCATTCATTGTTAAAAATATGAGTAAAACTTCAACAAGTGTATGCACGTCTCTATGAGAGGATCTCCCAAGTTAAATTTACTTCTTGTGCAGCAAAGTTGAGATCTTCATGTATTTTTCAGTGTTTTCTTTCTTCTAAAAACTAAGAACAAGTTTGGTGAATCTTGTTCAGGGGGTGAAAAGTTCAGACAGCTCATTTAGTCCATTACAAACCTCACTACCAAATTACAACTGTAGTTTGAATGAAGGAATAGTCAATATGTACTGCTTGGCCTCTTCCATAAGCAAATAAAATAAGAGGTCTATCTCCCTGAAATCAATGTTGATAAAGAAAATCCATACTAGCAAAGAAAGTTAATACACTGTGGATTTAACTCAGTGAAAATTACTGTATCTTCATTTTTTTACCTGAAAGAAAATAAACCAATTATTTGCAGAATGAGTTGTCTGTAATTGGCATTCGTCGGCTGCTAAATCTTGTATGCTGCTTCACTCTCTCTTAGTAACAGAAGGATGTGTACACTGAATACTTCTAAACGTGTTAACTACTCAATTGTTCTAAAGAAGCCAATTTCCGAAAGCAAAATCTTATTCTACTTCAAATAAGAAAAAGAACAAACCACCTCAAGGTTTTACTGTAAATACTGTCATACGATACACATTCAAGTTACAACATCTTGTAAAACAAAGAAACAAATTTTGAACTTAATGACCTCACCTGTATTTCCCTTAAGCAAGTTGTCTGTCATAAGATTTACTACATAATTTAGCAGAACAGGACAGGATATTAAGAAATAAATTAGTGTAGTTGGAATCTTAAAAAAAGTCAGGAAAAAAATTCTTAGAAGCAGAGTTTTAAATTTGAACATAATTTTAAAAATATAAATAAATGAAGCAGCAACATATGGAAAATCATACTGCTGCATTTCTGGTCCACACAAATTGGTATGCACACTTAATTATTTAGGGTTTGGGTGGGGGTTTTTTTGTTTGTTTGTTTGGGTTTTTTTTACAATGAAAAACAGTGTTTCTTGAACAAGTTCCACCAACTATAGTCTCTTTATGGCCACCCTAAAGGCAAACAGGCTAAGAACTGTTCATCAGGGTTTGTAGAAATTAAAGAGTAAGCATCACAAGCACACTCATCAATCACAAGATAGTAAGCAAAAACAGCAGAGGTAGCAGGAAAGGTTACAGCTAAGAATCCTCCCACAAGAACCCTGAGGAAAAGAAGAGGATTGAGGCAAAAAAAAAGGAAAAAAGATAAGAGAAAATAAGTTTTGTGGATAAAAGTGAGCTTACAGAGAGGAGAGTGAGGAATATTAGAAGAGACAAAGGCTAAGGCATTTGAGAGAGGAAAAAACCTTACTGCTAACAGAGAAGTGTAGAGGCAGAATTCTGTTTTCCTCAATCTATTTTTGGAAGCTCAGTTATCTCCAATCCACCTCCTTTCAGCTGCCTGTGCACAGATCCCAGCACTTACATGAAGCTCACACAAATTTAACCCAACACTGCACTTTTATACCTGTACAGATTAGACCAAAGACACAAAGCCTGACTCACTTTCTAAAATCCACAGCTGTGCTGGTTTTGGCTGGGATAGAGTTAATTTTCTTCATAGTAGCTAGTATGGGGCTATGTTGTGGATTTGTGATGGAAACACATGTTGATAATACAAAGATGTTTTAGCTATTGCTGAGCAGTGCTTGTACTGCACCAAGGCCTTTTCTGCTTCTTCCACCCCACCAGCGAGGAGGCTGGGGGGGCAGAAGTTGGTAGGGGACACAGCTGGGACAGCTGACCCCAGCTGACCAAAGGGATATCCCAGACCATAGGACATTGTGCTCAGCTTATAAAGCTGGGGGAAGAAGAAGGAAGGAGGGGACGTTCGGGGTGATGGCGTTTGCCTTCCCAAGTAAGGGTTACACATGATGGAGCCCTGCTTTCCTGGAGATGGCTGAACACCTGCCCATGGGAAGTGGTGAATGATCCCCTTGTTTTGCTTTGCTTGTGTGCACAGCTTCTGCTTTACCTATTAAACTGTCTTTACCTTAAGTCACAAGTTTTTTCACTTTTACTCTTCCAATTCTCTCCCCTATCCCATCATGGGGAGAGTAAGCGAGCAGCTGTGTGGTGCTTAGTTGCTGGCTGAGGTGAAACCATGACAACAGCAATTTGATCAATTTTAGGGACATAGAAGGCGTTATTAAAACTGTATTAAAACATTATTAAAACAGCATAACCTCACTCTATAGTTCCATATCATCCACTTCCTCCTTGTTCACCTGCCACATACACTCATTCCTTCTCCTCCATCCCAAGCCCACATCCTCACAGACCATTAATTTTAGTCTTTCATTCCCATGCCCTTGAATTCCATGTTTTGATTGGTCTTCTGAACACAATTTTTCTACCAGAGACTGCTCCGCTGTGTAGGCTGTAATCCTTTAAAGTAAAACCAGATCAGGTAAAATCCTTTTTAAAAAACTTGTCCACTGCCTAGCAGGGAAAACAGCAAGCACTGCTCACCTCACAGACCTTCCGCATTCTTCAACACATGTAAGAGTTCACTCATGCTCTGTGGTGAGCTTCCTACCCCTTCCCTCTTACTTTTTATGCAGTATCTTCCCTGGTGAATGCAGCTATCCTGTAACTAATCAGGTAACAGAAGGCAGCAGGCAGGCAGAAAGATCTTAGGACAGGGTGAAGCACAAGCTGGCCCTTGGCAAGGTTACAACCACCTTCCATGAAGAAGAGTCTGATCTGACCGCCAGGGACAGGGAAGACCCAGACTGCAGTTTCCTTCTCTGTGTGATTCCTAGCAAAGATGTGAACCAAGGACAGATTCTCAGGCAGTGCCTCACTGAAAGGGTGTGAAGATCCTGGGGACTCTCCCCAGCAGTCTCCTGTCAAAGCAATTCCATTTTGTACCAAATACATGCATATGCGCTCAGCAAGAGAAAAGAAAGAGAACAATGTCCCACTGAAGCGAGTGATCCCAGAGTCACCTACCTCCAGAAGTCAATCAGGACACCTGAGGGCAAAGATAAGTATCAACAGTCCTACCTTCTCCTGCAAACTGCAGGGAAAATTAAGTCTTTTCTTTTCATTGAAAAATGTTCAAAAATAAGAATAAAACAATTTGATTTTGTGTCTTAACAACACATTTTCTAAGCTAATTTAGTTTATTTCAGTCTGCTCTATATTGAAGCAATAACCCTTGTTGGCTGAGCCAGTTAGTATTTTTTAAAATTTGGTTTGTAGTTGAGCCTCCAAACTAAATATAAATTAATTTTCAGCCCTCAGACTTTTTGTTTTAGTACAACTCCCACAGCTCTCAAGGATTAAGACTTCTAGAAGCCAAAGATCAATTATTTGTTGAAAGCCCCACCTGTGTAACAGCACATTTGATGGGGGTTTTTTGGCTCTGACTTAAGCATTTTTGGAAGAAGCACATTCTACAATAAATGAAAGAGAACAGACACACATACACAATGCACAGAAGCATAAGGAGGTATAAGCAACATTGCTGCACCAAACAGTAACAGAAACAATTCCACCTCATTCTTAAAACCTAGCAATCTTCTTATCCAATTGTTTTGGGGGTGTGTGGTGGGGGTTTTATGTGGCTGTTATCTCTCATAGGCATGTTGTTTTATTTTGACTGATCAACTGTCTCTTAAGCATGCTTTTGACTCAGATGGGTTTTGTTCCTATGACGATTTCACTTTAAGCTCTTGAAGGGAGCTGTGAAAGGAGAATGTTTTTTCCAAATAACTTGTAGTTGTGAGGAGTTTGTCCTGAGCTGCACAAATATCCATGCCCCTCTTTTTTTTTTCAGTTTCTGGACTTCTAGAATCACTGTATATTTTAAGAGCCTCTTGCAAATACCCCAACAGGATGTGAATCAAAAAGTCTTCACATCTCTTCAAGTCGCTTGTGTTAGGTAAACTTGATCTGTGGAAGTGAATCTCTCCAGTGTCCAGCAGCCCTCTCTAAGATGGCCTTGGAGAGAGAGTGCAGCATCTATTTTGCCTGAAGCAAATTTGCTAGTCAGAGTGCTGTGTATGTGTCTAGGATTTTTGCTTTGTACAAATCTGTGAAGAGTAGGTGAGTTGCTTATAATATGTACCTATGCATTTTGGTCTTTATAAATTTATTAGTGAATCAGTGATGTGTGTATACACATCAATAGCAAATAATTTTGAAAGTGGACTCGATGTTTTAAAAATACAGGTGTTCTTGCAATTACTTAGTGGTTTTTACGTTTAAAGAGCTGTATTGCACGTTCTTCCCTTTTGTCTACAAAAAGCTGCTGAGACAGTCCACTTACCTTCTGTGTGTGCTTTGTTCACTGGTGACCTAATTCCACTTCAAACATGGGTGTATGAAATCCAATGCTCTGCATTTAGAGTGGCAAGGTTGGTTTATTTCCAGAGCCCAATAAATGTCTCTAAATGTGTCAGAAGCCATTTCAGTGCTTTGCCAGAGCAGCAGTTGGGGCAACAGTTGGTAATGCTTGGAAACATACCTGATGGCTTTAGTCATCTGAACATTGCATTTTTGTCAGTGGTGCTGGAGAGGCGAGCAGAAGATTTGGATGGCTTGCAAGCCAAGTAGTACCTGAACAGTGGTTTTGGATTTCCCTTAAGGCAATAGCAGTCTTCTGAAACCCATACAACAGAAAATATTAATGTTTCATGCATTCTACTGAAAACTTTTGCTTGCTGTTGGAATAAGCAGTGTCTCATGTTACTAAGAAGAGATGGAAATAGACTGTAAATGTGTTATTTTCTTTTTTCCCCTCACATTTAATTCCTTTGTATGTTGGCTAAGATTTTTGTCTGTAATCAGTGGCAGGTTTTTTTGCACTTGGCCAAATCAGCCTTTTGAGAGGGGAGGGAGTACATCCCACACCATAAAGCCTCTTTATTGCTCCCTGGAGGGAAGGAGGCTTCAGATGGCTTCCACCTGGACCCCTGCCCCTCCCTTAGACCTTACTTGGCTGCTGGATCTCTCCTGGCAGCCATGGCTGGCTTGGGAAGCCTTTCATTGCTTCCTGGAGTACTTCCTGAAAAGTCTTTAGGGGCTCAGTGAGATAAACCTGCTCGTTTCCTCTACGGCTTCCTGATGACTGGTCTATAGTACAATTTTTCCTGTTTCTAAGGGCGGGGGGGGG